>CM060475.1:27323-299823 GCA_030544235.1 Lepturacanthus savala
ATAACCCCAACCCTAACCCTAAACTTAACCCCTAAACCCAACTCTAAACTTAACCCTTAACTAGGCCCTAACCCTAACTATAACCCTAAATTTAACCCCTAACTAGGCCCTAACCTTAACCCCTAACTAGACCTTAACTGCTAACCCTAACCCTTAACTAACCCCTAACCTAACCTTAACCCCTAACTAGGCCCTAACCCTAACTATAACCCTAACCTTAACCCCTAACTAGTCCCTAACTACTAACCATAACCCTTATCTTAACCTCTGACTAGGTCCTAACCATAACCCTAAATCTAACCCTAACCCCTAACTAGGCCCTAACCCCTAATCATAACCCTAATCTCCACCTTAAACCTAACCTTAACCTTAATTTTCACTTTAACCCCAAAACTTAACCCTTAGCTGAGCCCTAACTTCTAACCCTAACCTTAATTCTAACCGTAACCCAAATTTATCCCTCAACTAGGCCCTAACGACTAATCTTAACCCTAAACTAACTACATTGAGATTATAATAACATTGTAATAAACACCAATTTAATCAATCACCTTGGGATATTGGACATCAGGTTGGACTTCAATCAGGCTGCGGTTAGCCGGGCGGCCGCGAAGAGGGTCTCCTCTTTGACTGCTCTGATCTCTCTCCTGATTCCTTTATACTTGGAGATTATAATAACACAATAATTAATACAGATCCAATTAGTTTCCTTGTTTTATGGGACATCCGGTCGGACTTCAGTTGAGCCGTGGTCAGCTCGGCTGCCGCGAAGAGGCCACCCTCTGCTGCTTAGCTGCTCTCCTTCTTGATTCCTTTATACTTGGAGATCATAACAACATAGTAATAAACACCAATTTAATCAATCACCTTGGGATATCGGACATCAGGTTGGACTTCAATCAGGCTGCGGTTAGCCGGGCGGCCGCGAAGAGGGTCTCCTCTTTTACTGCTCTGATCTCTCTCCTGATTCCTTTATACTTGGAGATTATAATAACACAATAATAAATACAGATCCAATTAGTTTCCTTGTTTTATGGGACATCCGGTCGGACTTCAGTTGAGCCGTGGTCAGCTCGGCTGCCGCGAAGAGGTCATCCTCTGCTGCTTAGCTGCTCTCCTTCTTGATTCCTTTATACTTGGAGATTATAACAACATAGTAATAAACACCAATTTAATCAATCACCTTGGGATATTGGACATCAGGTTGGACTTCAATCAGGCTGCGGTTAGCCGGGCGGCCGCGAAGAGGGTCTCCTCTTTTACTGCTCTGATCTCTCTCCTGATTCCCTTATACTTGGAGATTGTAATAACATAGTAATTAACACCGACTTAACCATAAACCTGTCAGGAACTGGAAACTTTGGGTGATCTTCTTATATCCTCCTGTTCTATCCTTTCAAGATTCAGTGGGACCGGGCCCCTATGGTTCATGTGGCAGTGCCGCTACCGGAGTTCACGTTTCTAACCATGCAATACCCGTCTTGGGTCCCATGGGACGTGTTCATCGTCAATTTTAAAAAACCTAACCCTGGCCAATCCCTTGCCTTGGGTGTACTCACCTGGCTTCCTACCGTCTCTGCCAATCTGCACCAATCAGCACTGTAAGATACCTCAGTGGATCGTTTGGTTTCCTATTGAACATTGCGATCCCTTTCGTAATGTTTGATATCTCCATAAGGTAGGACGAACTCTACCTCTAATTCTTCTTTGCCCCCCCTGTAAGAAACCTCAGCGGCTGCGGCAATCTAATTACTCCCCTATCTCCTGTCCTATACAATCTGTATAGGCAAGATAGCTTTATCTTAAGATCTCCCTTTTTCCAACCCTGGCAGACCTCCATAAAAATAAAAAATAAACAAAACAATAAAAAACATCGTATTTAATTTAATATAATAATAAATAAATAACTAGCTTCTACCACTATCCTTTGACCCCTATACTTTTAGGACAATAATTACACTAAATCTAACCTCTAGATACTCCCTAAAACATAACAGAGACCTAGTTTTGGATGGAAACTTTAAGGGATCCCCTCATATCCTCCAATCCTATCCTTTCAAGTTTCAGTGGGAGCAGGCCCCATAGGTGCATCGGGAGTACTCACCTGACCTCCCACTGTCTCTGACAACCTGCACCAAACAGGTGATCGTTTGGTTTCATATTGAACACTGCGATACCTTTCACAGTGTTTGATATCTCCATAAGGTAGAATCTACCCTACCTCTTTTCTTCTCTGCCCCCCCTGTAAGACACCTCAGCGGCTGCGGCGACTTCATCACTTCCTATCTCCTGCCTTATACAACCTGTATAAGCAAGATAGCTTTTCCTTAAGATTCCCCTCATTCCATCCCTAACGAACCTCTAAATAAATAAATAAATAATAAAATTATGATATTATTATATTTATTACAAATTTTATTATACAGGACAATACAAAGATAAACACAAAACAATATAAACATAATATTAAGAAAACCCATCTCAAATAATAAAATTAATAATAATATAAATGATCGATAATTGAACAAAGAGTGAAAGATCAAAAGTCAGGTTTTTTTAACTAAACCCTCCACCTCATTAGACACAAAATACTACCACATAACTAAAATTCTATCCCTACAGATAAGGCCTTTTTAAGATTTTTTAATACATTTATAAATATATTATAAATAAACTTTTACCACTATTATTATCATATAAAATAATATAACACTAATACAATCAAAACCCTGTCAATCTAATACAAAAAATCACACCTTAATAAACTAGTTTAATAATAATAGAAACTAACCATTATAAAATAAGGAGTAAAAGGTCAAAGGTCATATTTTTTAATTTTAATTATGACCTTCCAACAAATTACTCATCACCCCACAAAACATGTAATACTACGACATATTAACCATTATAATCACTAAACTACACCCAAATTCCATAGTTGAAATTAAACTCATTTACCCATTTTTTTAAAAAAAACTTTATTAAAAAATTGTTTTCAATAATATAACACAACATAATACTTAACACTTTTTTCTATCCTCCCTCACTTCCTATTCAGAATTTATTTGAAGTCAATCAGACCTATAGTTTAAAAGATATTCACCTAAATTATCACTTCCCGGTTTGCATTTCCCACAATGCCGCTTTTTCCCTCTAAAAATTCTAAAAAACCTACATATCTTCCAAACCGCTTAGAATTTTCGAAAAATTCTTTCACCCTCACACTAATCTTAACCTCCTAATTCATTTCATACACATTTTACAAACCCCCTCTTAAAAATAAAAAGATTTAGTTTCGCCACCCTCACTCACATAGATCCCTGGTTTAATGACCCCTTCTTAAATCCCCCACATTAAACAATTCGCTGGCCATGTACGGGTCAGTCCAGCTGGCCCCAGCGGTGACCTGTACATGGCGGTAAGTATGCAGCCCTCCTTGCGTCTCAATAGAGACAATGCACGCAGGATGTGGTGGTCCCCGGCTTCAGGACCTTAATTGTAGCCAAATTTTCTATGGGGGGTAGCCCCACCCATACAACAGCACATCTTACACTACACATATAATAAAAATAATTAAACTTAAAATAAATAAAAAAATAATAAAAAACACAAACTGAATTTTTCAAAATAGCTTTCATTTCCTGATCCCGGAGTACAGGGATCATAATCAATACCTCTTGGGAATCCCAGAGGGAGCAGGGAGGCAGCACTTCAGTGCGGCTGGCTCTGTTCCCTCGATCCCTGGGGATGGCCAGGAAGGCACCGCTCTGTCGGGGCTGGTCCTGATCATCTCTCGGGGGACCCCTTGTAGGATAGCTAGTCCCTTTAGCACGCCCGTTTTTTTCGCTCTCGCGCCGACAACCGCTCGCTCGCCTTTTATTTTCTCCCTCCCTCCTCAAATTAGATATATGTCTAGGGTCACCTAAACTAGGAACTACAAAATAGATATAAAAACAGCTTTATAAAATAAAACTTTATTCAAAAAACCAATTGACACGAGGGACACACACCAGGGATTTGATCACCCCTGGTGGGCCAGCCTCAGGTTAGGGTGTCTAGTTTCATGGCCGAAACACCCGTTTGACCCTGAGGTGACTACTGATGATGTGTACCCAAATTTAGCTTCTCTAAAAACACCTTTACTTTACTTCCCCCAAACCTTAGAAAGGCCTTATAATATCAGCTTATCATAGCACCAAATACAAGGCGTAGCAGCCTTTAATATCTATTCTAAAAAACCCTAAATTAATATCATTATTTCCCATCTCCGTCCGACGAATAATAACATTAATTTCCTCAGTCCACCGACCGTTTTTCATCGTCGACCTTTTGACCTCTATAATTTTTTCCACAATTTTTTACAGAAAATTCAGTTTTTAACTTGAAAGTTACACAAGCACAAGAAAATAAAGTCACAAGCACTCCCCCAAAGCCTCTCCCACTACCTTTCAGCCAACCATAAACATAACTTTAGCCCTTAGTTATCAATTGACCCTAATTTTAATCTGACCCTAACCTCAATACTTACCTAGGCCCAACTCCTAAACTTAATTCCAACCTTAAACTGAACCAAATCCCTAACCTTAACCCTTAACTAGGCCCTAACCATAACCACTAAACCTAACCTTAACTCCTAATTAGACCCTAACCCTATACATAACCCTAATCTGAACCCTAAACCTAACCTTAACCCCTAACTAGGCCCTAACCTTAACCCCTAAACCTAACCCTAAATTTAATCTTTAATTAGACCCTAACCCCAACTATAACCCTAACCTTAACCCCTAAACTTAACCCTTAACTAGGCCCTAACCCTAACTATAACCCTAACCTTAACCCCTAACCCCTAACCCTAAACTTAACCCTCAACTAGGCCCTAACCCCAACTATAACTCTAACCTTAACCCCTAACCCCTAAACTTAACCCTTAACTAGACCCTAACCCTAACTATAACCCCAACCCTAACCCTAAACTTAACCCCTAAACCCAACTCTAAACTTAACCCTTAACTAGGCCCTAACCCTAACTATAACCCTAAATTTAACCCCTAACTAGGCCCTAACCTTAACCCCTAACTAGACCTTAACTGCTAACCCTAACCCTTAACTAACCCCTAACCTAACCTTAACCCCTAACTAGGCCCTAACCCTAACTATAACCCTAACCTTAACCCCTAACTAGTCCCTAACTACTAACCATAACCCTTATCTTAACCTCTGACTAGGTCCTAACCATAACCCTAAATCTAACCCTAACCCCTAACTAGGCCCTAACCCCTAATCATAACCCTAATCTCCACCTTAAACCTAACCTTAACCTTAATTTTCACTTTAACCCCAAAACTTAACCCTTAGCTGAGCCCTAACTTCTAACCCTAACCTTAATTCTAACCGTAACCCAAATTTATCCCTCAACTAGGCCCTAACGACTAATCTTAACCCTAAACTAACTACATTGAGATTATAATAACATTGTAATAAACACCAATTTAATCAATCACCTTGGGATATTGGACATCAGGTTGGACTTCAATCAGGCTGCGGTTAGCCGGGCGGCCGCGAAGAGGGTCTCCTCTTTGACTGCTCTGATCTCTCTCCTGATTCCTTTATACTTGGAGATTATAATAACACAATAATTAATACAGATCCAATTAGTTTCCTTGTTTTATGGGACATCCGGTCGGACTTCAGTTGAGCCGTGGTCAGCTCGGCTGCCGCGAAGAGGCCACCCTCTGCTGCTTAGCTGCTCTCCTTCTTGATTCCTTTATACTTGGAGATCATAACAACATAGTAATAAACACCAATTTAATCAATCACCTTGGGATATCGGACATCAGGTTGGACTTCAATCAGGCTGCGGTTAGCCGGGCGGCCGCGAAGAGGGTCTCCTCTTTTACTGCTCTGATCTCTCTCCTGATTCCTTTATACTTGGAGATTATAATAACACAATAATAAATACAGATAGTTTCCTTGTTTTATGGGACATCCGGTCGGACTTCAGTTGAGCCGTGGTCAGCTCGGCTGCCGCGAAGAGGTCATCCTCTGCTGCTTAGCTGCTCTCCTTCTTGATTCCTTTATACTTGGAGATTATAACAACATAGTAATAAACACCAATTTAATCAATCACCTTGGGATATTGGACATCAGGTTGGACTTCAATCAGGCTGCGGTTAGCCGGGCGGCCGCGAAGAGGGTCTCCTCTTTTACTGCTCTGATCTCTCTCCTGATTCCCTTATACTTGGAGATTGTAATAACATAGTAATTAACACCGACTTAACCATAAACCTGTCAGGAACTGGAAACTTTGGGTGATCTTCTTATATCCTCCTGTTCTATCCTTTCAAGATTCAGTGGGACCGGGCCCCTATGGTTCATGTGGCAGTGCCGCTACCGGAGTTCACGTTTCTAACCATGCAATACCCGTCTTGGGTCCCATGGGACGTGTTCATCGTCAATTTTAAAAAACCTAACCCTAACCCCTAACCCCTAACCCTAACCCTAACCCTAACCCTAACCCTAACCCTAACCCTAACCCTAACCCTAACCCTAACCCCTAACCCTAACCCTAACCCTAACCCTAACCCTAACCCTAACCCTAACCCTAACCCTAACCCTAACCCTAACCCTAACCCTAACCCTAACCCTAACCCTAACCCTAACCCTAACCCTAACCCTAACCCTAACCCTAACCCTAACCCTAACCCCTAACCCTAACCCTAACCCTAACCCTAACCCTAACCCTAACCCTAACCCTAACCCTAACCCTAACCCTAACCCTAACCCCTAACCCTAACCCTAACCCTAACCCTAACCCTAACCCTAACCCTAACCCTAACCCTAACCCTAACCCTAACCCTAACCCTACCCTACCCCTACCCCTAACCCTAACCCTAACCCTAACCCTAACCCTAACCCTAACCCTAACCCTAACCCTAACCCTAACCCTAACCCTAACCCTAACCCACCTAGACCCTAACCATAACCCTAAACTTACCCTTAACCCTAAACCTAACCCCTGACTAGGCCCTAACCATAACCTTAAACCCTAACTAGGCCCTAACTACTAACCCTAACCCTAAACTTAACCCCTAACTAGGCCACAATCACTAACCCTGACCCTAAACTTAACCCTAAATTAGGCCCTAATCCTAAACTTAACCTTAACCCTAATTCCATCCCCACCCTATTACAAATTTTAATCTCAACCTTAACCTGAATTTACATATTAAACCTAAATTCTAAACCAAATAACATATCCCCTTGTATTAGTGGACATCAGGTTGGACTTCAATCAGGCTGCGGTTAGCCGGGCGGCCGCGAAGAGGTTGCCCTCTTTGACTGCTCTGATCTCTCTCCTGATTCCTTTATACTTGAGGATGATAATTACATAGTAATTAACACCAATTTTACCAGAGGCCTTGTCTGGTTTGGAAACTTCTGGGAAATCTCCTCATTTCCTCCAGTTCTGTCCATTCAGGATTCATGAGAAGCAGGCCCCAAACGTTCAAGCAGTCGTGCCGCTACCGGTGTTCACGTCACAAACCATGCAATACCCTTTAAAGGGTCCCATGGGACGTGTTCCTCGTCAACCCTTCCCAAACCTGACCCTGGCCAAACTCTTGCCTTGGGAGTACTCACCTGATCTACTCTTGTTTTCGCCAACCTTTACCAAACAACCTTGTAAAGCAACTCAGGGGATCGTTTGGCTTCCTATTGAACACTGCGATCCCTTTCGTAGTTTTCAATATCTCCACAAGGTAGAATGAACCCTACCTCTTTTTTTTCTTTGCCCCCCTTGTAAAGTACCTCAGGGGTAACGGCAATCTAATTACTTCCTATCTCCTGACTTATACAACCTGTATAAGCAAGATAGCTTTTCCTTAAGATTCCCCTCATTCCACCCCTAACAGGCCTCTAAATAATTTAAATAAATAAATAAATAAAAATACTCTATTACTATTAACTTCATCATATAGAATAATATAACAACACAATTAAAACAATACAAACACAATGTTAAAAATTCCCATCTTAAATTACAAACTTAATAGTAGTTTTAATAGTTTATAATTGAATAAAGAGTAAAAGGTCAAAGGTCATGCTTTAAATTGAACCCTCTACCCCACTAGATATAGGTCATTATCACATAACTTAATTCTCTATTCCCCCCAATAAGGCCTTTTCAGAATTTTTTATTACTTTTATTATCATTAATATTACAAACAAATCTTTAATATTATTATTACTATTCTATAAAATATTACAATATTTTACACAATTGAAACCTTATCAACATAACATAAATAAAAATATATATAAAAGAAATCCTATATTAATAAATTAACTTAATAATATTAACTAACTATAATAAAATAGGGAATAAAAGGTCAAAGGTCACACCTTTAATTTGACCTTCCACCAAGTTATTTCACTATCACACCAAATACAGAATACTATTACATATTGACCGTTCTAATCATTAAATCACACCCATTTCTATAACCCCGTTTTAAATTTATTTAACATTATTATGTTATTTATTATAATTTATCAATAATATAACACAATATAATACTTAATACTTTTTCCTACCTCCCTCAGTTCCAATTCAAAATTTATGTGAAGTCATTCGGACTAATAGTTTAAAAAAAAGAGTCACTTAAATTATCACTTCCTGATTCGGTTTTCCCACAATGCCGCTCTCCCCCTCTAAAGATTCCAAAAACCCTTATATCTTTCAAACCGCTTTGAATTTTGTAAAAATTCCTTCACTTCCACACCGATTTTAACCCCCTAATTCAATTTATACACATTTCACAAACCCTCTCTTAAAATTAAATATTTAGATCCGACACCCTCACTCACATAGACCCTCAGTTTAATGACCCTCTCTAAAATTGCCCACACTAAACAATTCGCTGGCCATGTACAGGTCAGTCCAGCTGGCCCCAGCGGTGACCTGTACATGGTGGTAAGTATGCAGCCCTCCTTGCGTCTCAATAGAGACAATGCACGCAGGATGTGGTGGTCCCTGGCTTCAGGACCTTAATTGTAGCCAAATTTTCTATGGGGGGTAGCCCCACCCATACAACAGCACATCTTACACTACACATATAATAAAAATAATTAAAATTAAAATAAATAAAAAAATAATAAAAAACACAAACTGAATTTTTCAAAATAGCTTTCATTTCCTGATCCCTGGGACTGTGCGGTGTATGGAGTACAGGGATCATAATCAATACCTCTTGGGAATCCCAGAGGGAGCAGGGAGGCAGCACTTCAGTGCGGCTGGCTCTGTTTCCTCGATCCCTGGGGATGGCCAGGAAGGCACCGCTCTGTCGGGGCTGGTCCTGATCATCTCTCGGGGGGACCCCTTGTAGGATAGCTAGTCCCTTTAGCACGCCCGTTTTTTTCGCTCTCGCGCCGACAACCGCTCGCTCGCCTTTTATTTTCTCCCTCCCTCCTCAAATTAGATATATGTGTAGGGTCACCTAAACTAGGAACTACAAAATAGATATAAAAACAGCTTTATAAAATAAAACTTTATTCAAAAAACCAATTGACACGAGGGACACACACCAGGGATTTGATCACCCCTGGTGGGCCAGCCTCAGGTTAGGGTGTCTAGTTTCATGGCCGAAACACCCGCTTGACCCTGAGGTGACTACTGATGATGTGTACCCAAATTTAGTTTCCCTAAAAACACCTTTACTTTACTTCCCCCAAACCTTAGAAAGGCCTTATAATATCAGCTTATTATAGCACTAAATATAAGGCTTAGCAGCCTTTAATATCTATTCTAAAAATGTCTAAACTAATATAACAATCTCCCCTCTCCCTCCGACGAATAATAACATTAATTTCCTCAGTTCACCGACCATTTTTTTATCGTCGACCTTTTGACCTTTTTGATTTTTTCCAGTATTTTTTCAGAAAATTCCAATTGTAACTTGAAAGTTACATAAATACAGTCATAAGCACTCACCCAACACCTCTCCCACCACCTTACAGCCCACCATGAACATGATCTCAGCCTTTAATTATCAATTGGCCCTAATTTTAACCTGACCTTAACCTTAATACTCACCTAGGCCCAACTGCTAAACTTAATTCCAACCTCAACTGAACCTAATCCCTAACCTTAACTCCTAAATAGGCCCTAACCTTAACCCTTAATTAGGCCCTAACCCTAATCTTAACCCTTAACTAGGCCCTACCATAACCATAACCCTAAACTTAACCTTTAACTAGACCCTAACCTTAACCCTCAACTAGGCCCTAACCTTAACCTAGGCCCTAACCCTAACCTTAACCCCTAACTAGACCCCAACTGCTAACCCTAACCCTACCCCTTACCCTTAACCAAACCCTAACCCTAAACTTAACCCTAACCTTAACCCCTAACTAGACCCTAATTGCTAACCCTAACCCTAAATTTACCCTTAACTAAGCCCTAACCCTAAACTTAACCCTAAACTTAACCCTAACCTTAACTCAGAACTAGACCCTAACCATAACCCTAAACTTACCCTTAACCCTAAACCTAACCCCTGACTAGGCCCTAACCATAACCTTAAACCCTAACTAGGCCCTAACTACTAACCCTAACCCTAAACTTAACCCCTAACTAGGCCACAATCACTAACCCTGACCCTAAACTTAACCCTAAATTAGGCCCTAATCCTAAACTTAACCTTAACCCTAATTCCATCCCCACCCTATTACAAATTTTAATCTCAACCTTAACCTGAATTTACATATTAAACCTAAATTCTAAACCAAATAACATATCCCCTTGTATTAGTGGACATCAGGTTGGACTTCAATCAGGCTGCGGTTAGCCGGGCGGCCGCGAAGAGGTTGCCCTCTTTGACTGCTCTGATCTCTCTCCTGATTCCTTTATACTTGAGGATGATAATTACATAGTAATTAACACCAATTTTACCAGAGGCCTTGTCTGGTTTGGAAACTTCTGGGAAATCTCCTCATTTCCTCCAGTTCTGTCCATTCAGGATTCATGAGAAGCAGGCCCCAAACGTTCAAGCAGTCGTGCCGCTACCGGTGTTCACGTCACAAACCATGCAATACCCTTTAAAGGGTCCCATGGGACGTGTTCCTCGTCAACCCTTCCCAAACCTAACCCTAACCCTAACCCTAACCCTAACCCTAACCCTAACCCTAACCCCTAACCCCTAACCCTAACCCTAACCCTAACCCTAACCCTAACCCTAACCCTAACCCTAACCCCTAACCCTAACCCTAACCCTAACCCTAACCCTAACCCTAACCCTAACCCTAACCCTAACCCAACCCAACCCTAACCCTAACCCTAACCCTAACCCTAACCCTAACCCTAACCCTAACCCTAACCCTAACCCCTAACCCTAACCCTAACCCTAACCCTAACCCTAACCCTAACCCTAACCCTAACCCTAACCCTAACCCTAACCCCTAACCCCTAACCCTAACCCTAACCAACCCTAACCCTAACCCTAACCCTAACCCTAACCCTAACCCTAACCCTAACCCTAACCCCTAACCCTAACCCTAACCCTAACCCTAACCCTAACCCTAACCCTAACCCTAACCCTAACCCTAACCCTAACCCTAACCCTAACCCTAACCCTAAACCCTAACCCTAACCCTAACCCTAACCCTAACCCTAACCCTAACCCTAACCCCTAACCCTAACCCTAACCCTAACCCTAACCCTAACCCTAACCCTAACCCTAACCCTAACCCTAACCCAACCCTAACCCTAACCCTAACCCTAACCCTAACCCTAACCCTAACCCTAACCCTAACCCTAACCCCTAACCCCTAACCCTAACCCTAACCCTAACCCTAACCCTAACCCTAACCCTAACCCTAACCCTAACCCTAACCCTAACCCTAACCCTTAGCCAGAACAGGATGGCCCGTGCACAGAGACCCGACACCGCTTCGCGGTGCCGAGTCTCACCCACTCCCCATGCCCTAACCCTAACCCTAACCCTAACCCTAACCCTAACCCTAACCCTAACCCTAACCCCTAACCCTAACCCTAACCCTAACCCTAACCCTAACCCTAACCCCTAACCCTAACCCTAACCCTAACCCTAACCCTAACCCTAACCCTAAATTAGGCCCTAATCCTAAACTTAACCTTAACCCTAATTCCATCCCCACCCTATAACAAATTTTAATCTCAACCTTAACCTGAATTTACATATTAAACCTAAATTCTAAACCAAATAATATATCCCCTTGTATTAGTGGACATCAGGTTGGACTTCAATCAGGCTGCGGTTAGCCGGGCGGCCGCGAAGAGGTTGCCCTCTTTGACTGCTCTGATCTCTCTCCTGATTCCTTTATACTTGAGGATGATAATTACATAGTAATTAACACCAATTTTACCAGAGGCCTTGTCTGGTTTGGAAACTTCTGGGAAATCTCCTCATTTCCTCCAGTTCTGTCCATTCAGGATTCATGAGAAGCAGGCCCCAAACGTTCAAGCAGTCGTGCCGCTACCGGTGTTCACGTCACAAACCATGCAATACCCATTAAAGGGTCCCATGGGACGTGTTCCTCGTCAACCCTTCCCAAACCTGACCCTGGCCAAACTCTTGCCTTGGGAGTACTCACCTGATCTACTCTTGTTTTCGCCAACCTTTACCAAACAACCTTGTAAAGCAACTCAGGGGATCGTTTGGCTTCCTATTGAACACTGCGATCCCTTTCGTAGTTTTCAATATCTCCACAAGGTAGAACGAACCCTACCTCTTTTTTTCTTTGCCCCCCTTGTAAAGTACCTCAGGGGTAACGGCAATCTAATTACTTCCTATCTCCTGACTTATACAACCTGTATAAGCAAGATAGCTTTTCCTTAAGATTCCCCTCATTCCACCCCTAACAGGCCTCTAAATAATTTAAATAAATAAATAAATAAAAATACTCTAATACTATTAACTTCATCATATAGAATAATATAACAACACAATTAAAACAATACAAACACAATGTTAAAAATTCCCATCTTAAATTACAAACTTAATAGTAGTTTTAATAGTTTATAATTGAATAAAGAGTAAAAGGTCAAAGGTCATGCTTTAAATTGAACCCTCTACCCCACTAGATATAGATCATTATCACATAACTTAATTCTCTATTCCCCCCGATAAGACCTTTTCAGAATTTTTTATTACTTTTATTATCATTAATATTATAAACAAATCTTTAATATTATTATTACTATTCTATAAAATATTACAATATTTTACACAATTGAAACCTTATCAACATAACATAAATAAAAATATATATAAAAGAAATCCTATATTAATAAATTAACTTAATAATATTAACTAACTATAATAAAATAGGGAATAAAAGGTCAAAGGTCACACCTTTAATTTGACCTTCCACCAAGTTATTTCACTATCACACCAAATACAGAATACTATTACATATTGACCGTTCTAATCATTAAATCACACCCATTTCTATAACCCCGTTTTAAATCTATTTAACATTATTATGTTATTTATTATAATTTATCAATAATATAACACAATATAATACTTAATACTTTTTCCTACCTCCCTCAGTTCCAATTCAAAATTTATGTGAAGTCATTCGGACTAATAGTTTAAAAAAGAGTCACTTAAATTATCACTTCCTGATTCGGTTTTCCCACAATGCCGCTCTCCCCCTCTAAAGATTCCAAAAACCCTTATATCTTTCAAACCGCTTTGAATTTTGTAAAAATTCCTTCACTTCCACACCGATTTTAACCCCCTAATTCAAATTATACACATTTCACAAACCTTCTCTTAAAATTAAATATTTAGATCCGACACCCTCACTCACATAGACCCTCAGCTTAATGACCCTCTCTAAAATTGCCCACACTAAACAATTCGCTGGCCATGTACAGGTCAGTCCAGCTGGCCCCAGCGGTGACCTGTACATGGTGGTAAGTATGCAGCCCTCCTTGCGTCTCAATAGAGACAATGCACGCAGGATGTGGTGGTCCCTGGCTTCAGGACCTTAATTGTAGCCAAATTTTCTATGGGGGGTAGCCCCACCCATACAACAGCACATCTTACACTACACATATAATAAAAATAATTAAACTTAAAATAAATAAAAAAATAATAAAAAACACAAACTGAATTTTTCAAAATAGCTTTCATTTCCTGATCCCTGGGACTGTGCGGTGTATGGAGTACAGGGATCATAATCAATACCTCTTGGGAATCCCAGAGGGAGCAGGGAGGCAGCACTTCAGTGCGGCTGGCTCTGTTTCCTCGATCCCTGGGGATGACCAGGAAGGCACCGCTCTGTCGGGGCTGGTCCTGATCATCTCTCGGGGGGACCCCTTGTAGGATAGCCAGTCCCTTTAGCACGCCCGTTTTTTCGCTCTCGCGCCGACAACCGCTCGCTCGCCTTTTATTTTCTCCCTCCCTCCTCAAATTAGATATATGTCTAGGGTCACCTAAACTAGGAACTACAAAATAGATATAAAAACAACTTTATAAAATAAAACTTTATTCAAAAAACCAATTGACACGAGGGACACACACCAGGGATTTGATCACCCCTGGTGGGCCAGCCTCAGGTTAGGGTGTCTAGTTTCATGGCCGAAACACCCGTTTGACCCTGAGGTGACTACTGATGATGTGTACCCAAATTTAGCTTCTCTAAAAACACCTTTACTTTACTTCCCCCAAACCTTAGAAAGGCCTTATAATATCAGCTTATCATAGCAACAAATATAAGGCGTAGCAGCCTTTAATATCTATTCTAAAAATGTCTAAACTAATATAACAATCTCCCCTCTCCCTCCGACGAATAATAACATTAATTTCCTCAGTTCACCGACCATTTTTTATCGTCGACCTTTTGACCCTTTTGATATTTTCCAGTATTTTTTCAGAAAATTCCAATTGTAACTTGAAAGTTACATAAATACAGTCATAAGCACTCACCCAACACCTCTCCCACCACCTTACAGCCCACCATGAACATGATCTTAGCCTTTAATTATCAATTGACCCTAATTTTAACCGGTCCTTATCCTTAATACTCACCTAGGCCCAACTGCTAAACTTAATTCCAACCTTAACTGAACCTAATCCCTAACCTTAACTCCTAAATAGGCCCTAACCTTAACCCTTAATTAGGCCCTAACCCTAATCTTAACCCTTAACTAGGCCCTACCATAACCATAACCCTAAACTTAACCTTTAACTAGACCCCAACCCTAACCTTAACCCTCAACTAGGCCCTAACCTTAACCTAGGCCCTAACCCTAACCTTAACCCCTAACTAGACCCCAACTGCTAACCCTACCCCTTACCCTTAACCAAACCCTAACCCTAAACTTAACCCTAACCTTAACCCCTAACTAGACCCTAATTGCTAACCCTAACCCTAAATTTACCCTTAACTAAGCCCTAACCCTAAACTTAACCCTAAACTCAACCCTAACCTTAACCCAGAACTAGACCCTAACCATAACCCTAAACTTACCCTTAACTAGGCCCTAACCCTAAACCTAACCCCTGACTAGGCCCTAACCATAACCTTAAACCCTAACTAGGCCCTAACTACTAACCCTAACCCTAAACTTAACCCCTAACTAGGCCATAGTCACTAACCCTGACCCTAAACTTAACCCTAAATTAGGCCCTAATCCTAAACTTAACCTTAACCCTAATTCCATCCCCACCCTATAACAAATTTTAATCTCAACCTTAACCTGAATTTACATATTAAACCTAAATTCTAAACCAAATAATATATCCCCTTGTATTAGTGGACATCAGGTTGGACTTCAATCAGGCTGCGGTTAGCCGGGCGGCCGCGAAGAGGTTGCCCTCTTTGACTGCTCTGATCTCTCTCCTGATTCCTTTATACTTGAGGATGATAATTACATAGTAATTAACACCAATTTTACCAGAGGCCTTGTCTGGTTTGGAAACTTCTGGGAAATCTCCTCATTTCCTCCAGTTCTGTCCATTCAGGATTCATGAGAAGCAGGCCCCAAACGTTCAAGCAGTCGTGCCGCTACCGGTGTTCACGTCACAAACCATGCAATACCCATTAAAGGGTCCCATGGGACGTGTTCCTCGTCAACCCTTCCCAAACCTAACCCTAACCCTAACCCTAACCCTAACCCTAACCCTAACCCTAACCCTAACCCTAACCCTAAATTCAAAAGGAAAAACATAATTGGACTCATTAATTCAAAAACAAAATTCACTTACCTGAAAGAACCCCTAAAAAAATAAAAAAATCAAATAATACCTACCTGAAAGAACCTAAAAAAAGAAGATTAAAAATACTTACCTTTTATAACCTAAAAAAAGAAGATTAAAAACACTTACCTGAAATATCCTGAAAAAAGAAGAATAAAATACTTACCGGAAACAACCTAAAAAAAGAAAACTTACCTGAAACCTAGAAAGGAAAAAGAGGGGTCAAGAAATTCTACGTACGTAGACCTAAAATGGGGGGAGTATAAAAAGGGAGGAGAATTCAACAGGCCCAGTTGGCTCCTGACTATAGCAGAGACAAGAATGTGGCAAGCCTGAAGAAGCCCAATCTAGGGCGAAACGTCGCGGCGCCACCTATAGGTATGCCAACTAATTATACTTCATATACCAAAGGCGAACCTGCTTAAATATAAATATATATGTTAATTATTAAATAAACTAAAACTAATTAAGTATAATAAATAACCCTAACTTGGAAGAAGTGCCAGGGGGATGCCCATCCCCATGGTAGGCCCGTGCACTACAGGGGACTATTTAGTCCCCTGCCCTATTCCCCCTAACCTAACCCCTAACCCTAACCCTAACCCAACCCTAACCCTAACCCTAACCCTAACCCTAACCCCTAACCCCAACCCTAACCCTAACCCTAACCCTAACCCCAACCCTAACCCTAACCCTCCCCCTAACCCTAACCAACCCTAATCTGGCCTAACCCTAACCCCAATCCCACAACCCTAACCCTAGCCCTAACCCTAATTTCCCCCTTTCCCCGAAAATAAGTCCCTAGAGGACATAAATGATTCCGCATGGCCAAGGTTTAGCCCCGCCTAAGGCAATATACACATGCGAGGTACGACACTGGTGAGACTCACCTATTTGGGAGCACAGTAACCCGAATCCCCACTCAGGGATCGGACATGTCTGGGAAAGGAGGATCAGGAGTGGGTAGGGGATAAAGGAAAAAGGGATAAGGGAATTAGGAAGGAAGGGAAGGGAATATATTGGCATTTAATTAATTAATTATGATTGGGAAAGCCTAAATTAAGGGAAAAGTTAATTTGAACCTCAAAAACAAATAAATATACTTACCTTAGAACCTGAAAAAGGAAAAAGTTAAATTTAACATATAAAAACACAAAATATACTTACCTGGTGAACCTGAAAAAGGAAAAAAGTTAATTATACTTACCAGAAACCTAAATTGGGAAAAAGGAAAAAAGACGAACCAAATTTACGTACGGGAAATTACAACAGGGGGGAGTATATAAAAAGGGAAGTGGATGAATTTCAGGTTTAGTTGGTTCCTGACAAGAGAGAGAGAAACAGCTCCTCTACAACAGTGGTGGCCAGCCTGAAGAAGCCCTAAGATGGGCGAAACGTCGCGGCGCCACCCATAGTAAAAACCAACCTATTATACTTGATATACCAAAGGCGAACCGGCTATAATATATATACATACAACTATTAATTATACCTAACCTATATATAATAATAAAAATATGAATATATAACTAACCCTAGTTGGGAGAAGTGCCATGGGGGCGTCCATCCCCAGGTAGGACAGTGCATTTCAGGGGACTATATAGTCCCCTGCTCAGTTCCCCTCCCCTAACCCTAACCCTAACCCCTAACCCTAACCCTAACCCTGGCAGGAGTAGAGCAAAGAGCTCCTCCATAACATCAGTGGCAGCGCCTGAAGAAGCCCAAAACATGGGCGAAACGTCGCGGCGCCACTTATAAAAGCCAACCATTATACTTTATATAACAAAGGCGAACCGGCTATAATTAATATAAATAAATAAATTAAATATACCTAACCTAATAAATAGTAATGAACATATAAGCCTTTATGTGGAAGAAGTGTCAGGGGGACATCCATCCCCAGGTTGGACAGTGCATTACAGGGGACTATTTAGTCCCCTGATCTTTCCCCTTCCCCTAACCCTAACCCCTAACCCCTAACCCTAACCCAACCCTAATTGTGGCCTAACCCTAACCTTAACTCTAACCCTAATCATAACCTTAGCTCAAACCATAACCCCAACCTCAGCTCTAACCACAACCCTAACCAGGTGTACCTGTCAGCCAGAGCACTTTCTGGACTACAATTCCCACAATCCTTCCTGTCCCTCCAGAATCTTTAAAAACCTTATATCGCCCAAACCACTTTTAATTTCAAAAATTTTTTTCACGGTCCGATCCACAATAAACCCATACTTTAGACTACATAGATTTGATAACTCTCCTCTAAAACAAGAAAAAAAAATTCTGGCACCCTCACACAGGGGGAAGGTTGGTTTAGTGAAGAGAAGAGAGAAAAGACACCACACCATTCATCAAGGGAACTCCCCACCTAGAGCTGGTAAGTCTAACCCAACTTATTGAGTTGAGCCACCCACAAAAACTAGGTTGCCCTTCAAAATTTGCGATTGTCCGATCCCTGGGACTGTGCGGTGTATGGAGTACAGGGATCATAACCAATACCTCTTGGGATTCCCAGGGGAAACAGGGAGGCAACACTACAGTGTGACTGGCTCTGTTTTTCCGATCCCTGAAGGTGACTAGGAAGGCAACGCTCGGTCGGAGCTGGTCCTGATCACCTCACGGGGGGAACTCTTTGCAGGGTAGCTAGCTCCCCTAACAAGCCTTTTTTCCCAAATAGGATGCAAATTTCCTGCTCCCCCTAGGCTGAAAGAGACTTCCTTAGTGGTTCAAATTAGGATCTACAAAATAGGACCTATCCTAAAGACCCTAAGTCTAAAATCCAATTGACACGAGGGACACACGCCAGGGATTTGATCACCCGACGGGCCAGCCTCAGGTTAGGGTGTTTAGTTTCATGGCCGAAACACCATAGTTCACGTCATCCAACCATGCAATTCCCTTCGAGGGTCCCATGGGACGTGTTCGTCGTTAATCTTTTCAAACCCTAACCCCTAACCTTAAAAAATCATTTAATAATAAAACCGAATTAAATAAAGTTACTCATTATAGATGACGTCACTATCCACTCCTAAAACAAAACCGATTTTTTCCTCCACACCCTGACCGAAAGGGATAAAGCCCTTTACCCTCCTTTTCCTCTCCGCACCCTGAGTGAAAGGAAGGTTGCTGGAAATGACCCTCCTGGATAATTCCCATATTTCCTTTCAGATGAATCCCCTCCCATAATCATCGTGAAGGCTTGTCTAAGATTAAAACAATATAATTACCAAACTTCCCCTCAACCTCTTTCTTACTTTCACCAAAACACACCCCTACTCTCCGATCACTCAAACCCAACCCATGAAAAGAACCTTATTAGATTGATTAAATAACTAGACAAATATAAACATCTTCTTTATTACTATTCAGATTACTTCTCTAAAAAATAACTAAAATATATTCCCTTAATACCAATTTAACCTTTTTTATACAAGAAAGAACCTACAAACACTCCATCATACGCTTGACCCCCTGAGATATTATCATTATATATTTTGAATACATTTACAACACTTAAATAATCAAAAATACGTTTAAATACATTGATAATACTCTTTAATCTCACAAGATTAAAGAGTATTATCACAAGATTAAGACCAAAATAAATAAACCCTAAATCCATTCTCCTCCTCCTCTAGACTAAGAAAAAAACATTTAACAATAAACCGAATTAAATAAAGCCGATCTTTTCCTCCACACCCTGACCGAGAGAGACAGAGCCCTTCACCCTCCTTTTACTCTGCGCACCCTGAGTGAGATGAATGTTGCTGGAAATGACCCTCCATAACATTTCCCATAATCCTTTGCGGTCGGACTGACGGCCATTTTAACGTATATCCTCACACAATTAAAGAACAATTTCCCGAATTTAACACAAACCTATAAATAAAATACAGAAATAAGTTTCACCTTAATTGAAAATAAATAAAACAATATTAATATTTACGCACAATCACCTGTATTTGACAACAGAATATATAAAGTAAATAAAATAAATGAATATATAAAATGAACAAAATAAATGAAGGAATAATAATATATACACATCACTTTAATTGATAAATAAATATAAACATACAATCATCTTTTATTGTATAAAGTAAATGAATAAAAACAAAGTAAAACAAAATAAATAATTACATACATAGATACAACCACCTTTAATAGATAGCAGAGTTTAAAATATAAGACAAAAGGAACAAAACATTAATACATACACACTATCACCTTTACTGGACAACAGAATAACAGAATATATAAAATAAATAAAATAAATGAACAAATAAATAAAATGAATAAAATAAATAAATAAGGAATATTATTAATATATACACAATCACTTTAATAAAGTGAAATAAATATTAAATATTAAAATATAAAATTTATAATATTAAAATATTAAAATATAAAATAAATATTAATACACATACAATCACCTTCTATTTGATAAATTGTTGAATATAAAATAAATCAAAACAAAAATAAAACAAAAACAAAATTAATAATTACATACATGGATACAACCACCTTTAATAGATAGATAGAGCAGAGTATAAAATATAAGACAAAAGGAACAAAACATTAATACATACACACTATCACCTTTACTGGACAACAGAATAACAGAATATATAGAATAAATAAAATAATACAAATGAAAAAATAGATAAATCAAATATATTAAATAAAGAATATTATTTATATATACACAATCACTTTAATTATACCTTAAAGTGAAATAAATAATTGAATATTAATACACATACAATCACCTTCTGTTTGATAAATGGTTAAATATAAAATAAATAAATCAAAATAAAATAAAATAACAAAAGGAATAATCACATACATAGATACAATCACCCTTAATAGGTAGCAGAATATAAAATATAAAACAAAAGGAACAAAACAACGTTAATACATACACACTATCACCTTTACTGGACAACAGAATAACAGAATATATAGAATAAATAAAATAATACAAATGAACAAATGGATAAATATGTATAAAATAAACAGACAAAAGAATATTATTAACATACACAATCACTTTAATAAAACAAAGTAAAATAAATAAATGAATACACATACAATCACCTTCTATTTGATAAAATATTAAGTACAAAATAAATAAATCAAAAGAAAAAGAAAATAAAACAAAATGAATAATAACATTTATAGATACAATCACCTCTAATAAATAACTGAGTAGAAAATAGAAAATAATATGAACAAAACATACAAAGATATTTTCCTTATCAAAAAATCTCCTTTTTCCTTCTCCTTTCTTCTCCCAATTAATTTAGGGTGATTTTAAACTCTGTGGATACTGATTTGAAGGAAATATTTTATACTAAATCCTATTATCATTCTCAAGTTCTTCAACCAAATCTATTATTACTTTATTATTTTTCTAAATTTTCTTATCACCTACCCAATTTTTTTATCCTCACCCTTCCCCCCGAATTAACCTTTTTCTCTCAACAGCCCAAAAATTTACATTTTTCCCACAATTCCTTCTACAACCGAAAAACTCACACCCACGCCAAAAACGGTTTCATCACTAATGACCCCCTCGCCGAAATCCACTCAAAATCATAAATTCTGAAGAACATCCTTCGCACTGAGAGAGCAGAGACAACATCTACAAGACTTCCCTCGTTGGAGCAGAAGACAGATCCTGAACAAAGACCAGAGATTGACCTCGCACCACCTGAAAATGGACCCCAGAACACCCACCGAGGACCCTCCACCTGAACTCCACAAGAAGACCCTCCCAAGAGAGCCCCTATATCCTAACCCTACAGCGGCCCTTTTGAGGGCCCCAGGGCCTAGAACAGACCTCCTCAGGGCCCCCTCGGGGACCCCACCAGAGCACCGACCCGGACCCAGCGGAACCCAACAACCCAGCAACAGACGGGCTCTGCTCAAGACCCCCCTGCAACACCATGGACCCCCTACAAACCGACCTGGAACTTCCCCCCACCCCACCCACCGCACCCCAGCACAAGGCTTAGCCAATACCACTCGGTGAGTATTGATTAGGTCTCTGCCCATACACGGGGCGTACCAGCTGGCCCTAGCGGTGTCCTGTGTATGGTGGTAAGTATGCAGCCCCCCTGGGTCTCACTAGAGACAAAGCACGTAGGATGGGTGGTCCCTGGCGTCAGGACCTTAATTGTGGCCAAGTCTTCTAAGGGGGGTAGCCCCACCCATACAACAGCACATCTTGCACCACACTGCTCGTCGTGGGAAGCTCCCTACCTGGAGCTGGTGAGATCAAACCCCTGCCCACTCAAAATAGCTTTCATTTCCCGATCCCTGGGACTGTGCGGTGTATGGAGTACAGGGATCGTTCTCAATACCTCTTGGGAGACCTAGAGGGAGCAGGGAGGCAGCACTTTAGTGCGGCTGGCTCTGCCCCCTCGATCCCTGGGGATGGCCAGGAAGGCACCGCTCTGTCGGGGCAGGTCCTGATCATCCCTCGGGGGGTTTCCCCTGCAGGATAGTTAGCTCCCTTAACACGTCATTACCCCCCCTTAGACACCATTTAACCCCCTTACCACTTGGGACTCCCAGGAGGAACAGGTAGGCAGCACTTCAGTGCGGCTGGCTCTGTCTCCTTGATCCCTGGGGATGGCCAGGAAGGCACCGCTCTGTCGGGGCTGATCCTGATCATCTCCAGGTGGGACCCCTTGTGAGACAGCTAGTCCCTTCAGCACACTTACTTTTTCAGACAGCATCCAACTTCTCCCACTCGCTAATATTAAACCCTTCCTCCGCTCGTTTTTTTTCGCTCCCGCGCCGACAACCGCTCGCTCGCCTTTTATTTTCTCCCTCCCTCCTCAAATTAGATATATGTCTAGGGTCACCTAAACTAGGAACTACAAAATAGATATAAAAATAGCTTTATGAAAAAAACCTTATTCAAAAAAACAATTGACACGAGGGACACACCAGGGATTTGATCACCCCTGGTGGGCCAGCCTCAGGTTAGGGTGTCTAGTCTCTTGGCCGAAACACCCGTTTGACCCTGAGGTGACTACTGATGATGTGTACCCAAATTTAACCTCTCTAAAAACACCATTCCTTTACTTTATCTCCCCCAAACCTTAGAAAGGCCTTACAATGTCAGCTTAACATAGCCACAAATATAAGGCCTTACAGCCTTTAATATCTACACTAATACTCTCTAAACCCTTCCCACAATTCCCTATCCCTACTTTAATTTATTCACTCAAAGGACCCACCACTTACCATCTATCTTTACTTTAATAACTCTTTTCAATTGATCTTACCTAACCCCCTTCTCATTTGTCTCTTGCCTTATTACCCTCCATCCTAATATTTCAATATTAATTGAATATAATAAACATTTTAACTCCAATCTCGATTAAACTACTACTTTATTGGATACCAAGAGCCCTTGCCAGGGATGGAATCTCTGAAGGAATCTCCTTATTTCCTCTCTTCCTATCCTTTCAGTATTCAGAAGGAGCAGGCCCCAAACGTTCAAGCGGTCGTGCTACCACCGGAGTTCACGTCACCAACCATGCAATACCCGTCAGGGTCCCATGGGACGTGCTCATCGTTAATTTTTCCAAACCTAACCCTAACCCTAACCATGCAATTCCCTTCGAGGGTCCCATGGGACGTGTTCGTCGTTAATCTTTTCAAAACCTAACCCTGACCCTATCCCCTAACCCCTATGGTTCATGTGGCAGTGCCGCTAACGGAGTTTCTAACCATGCAATTCCCGTCAAAGGGTCCCATGGGCTGTGTTCCTCGTTAACTTTAACAAACCTAACCCTAACCCGCCCCCCGTAGTTCACGTTATCCAACCATGCAATTCCCTTCGAGGGTCCCATGGGGACGTGTTCGTCAATCTTTCCAAACCCTAACCCCCTAACCCTACTTTACGAAGGCTTGGAAAAAAGGCTTGGTCTGCCTGGGGCCCCGACTCTTAGGGACGTTCGCACGGCAATATCGACATGGGTGTGTTTTATCAATAGTGCCTGTTCCGTAACAATAACATGAGCATATGTGTGTCCCATGATATGTATGGCTTTGACATTGGTGAAGATGTTCACCTTCTCTCCTACAGGCTGATAGCTTTCTCACCCCTGAGGAGACCGAGAAAATCAATAGGAGCATGTGCCATCACCCGAAAACTGCTCAACAATTTTCCGTGGTCCGCGGTCCTTGGTGGACGCTTCCTGCCAGGGAGAGGACATGGTGAGTCTTATAGAGTGTGCAATGATAGCTCTACAGCTATTGTGTATTCTTTCTTGCTAGTCCTAAACTAAATGTACCTAAACTCACTCATTTCTTTCAAAATTATTAGAAGCGGACAGGAGGAGGAGAGCAACTATGATGACTCTGAGACAGAGGGCCGGGAGCAGGGGGTGGAGAAGGAGCAGCAGCAGCAAGAGGAGTTCCGACAGAGGAACTTTGAGGTGGAGGGCCAGGAGGAAGGGGGATTCCAGGATGAGAACATGGTGGTGGATACTGGTGAGGTTCCACCTGGGGGGGACAAGGAGATTGGACACTCAGAGGAGCAAATATGCCACTTGCCTTCTATGGACAATGACGGACCAATGGACAATACCCCAGGCCCCTCAGAAGAGAGAGGCTTGCGAGAAGGGTGAGGGCATGATAGACCCCAACAGTGAGTCATCAGAGGGCAAGTCGGAGTCCTGGTCTGAATATGATCCTTCAGCATCCGACTCAGACACCGGCAATGACTGATAAGATGATGCTCTGCAATGTTGTTCATTTTCTAATGGTGCATTCTATTCTTAGTATTCTAATGCATATTGTACTGTTGTAATTGCAGTGCTTTCATACAGTATTTAATTCTATTAAAGGACTTTTCTAACGTTAATGATTCATTATTTAGAATAGGCAAAACACAAACACTAACACCCAATGCCAATGATTTACTACCATATTTCCACAAAAGTAACATCCACTTCCAGGATGTCCATTTAATTCTGCAATAGGCTTACCTTTTGGAGCACATGTCTGAGGTACTTACCACATGGAGGTCCATTTCAAGGAATTTGACCTCCAGGACACCACCACGACCACCTGTTCACCCACTCTTAAGCACCGCCCCGGGCTTATTACCCAGATGTCCTGGCCTGCTGAATCTTCGTGCCCTTGGTACACCATATTAATTCCACAAAAACATCTTCCAGGAATTCTTCTCTGCTTATTTTCATGTCTTTATTCATTCTTTAACTTTGCCCTCAGACAGGCAACTCTCTGGGGCATGTGTCTGAGGTACTTACCACATGGAGGTCCATTTCCTGGAACTTGAACTTATCCAGTGTTTAGTCCTAACCTTTGAATTTACCCATCGTTTAACCCTATCCCTATGAGGACAATTAAGTTCCGCATGGCCAAAGTCCATCCAGCCTATGGCAAAATCATCATGCGAGGTACGTAATCTGGTAAAACTGCCAAATAGGGAGCACAGACACCCGGATCCCCACTTAGGGATCAGATCGTCCGGGAAAGGAGGAGCAGGAGTAGGAAAAGGGATAAGGGAAATAGGCACAAGGTAGGAAGGGAATATTAGAGGAGTTTCTACCTGATTGGGAGCAGAATAATTGGAGTTTAATTAATTAATTGATACCTAATTGTAAAACCTACATTAAAAGGGAAAGTTAAATTGAACCATACACAAACCAAATTACTTACCTGAATACCCTAAAAAAGTTGGCTCCTGACCATAGAGGAAGTAACATCCCCTCAAGTTCAATGGTGGCAAGCCTGAGGAAGCCCAGAAGGTGGGCGAAACGTCGTGGCACCACCTAAAAAAGCCAAACATTTTATACTTCATATAACAAAGGTGAACCTGCTAATGATAAATATAAATATATTGTACATAAATAACAAACTAATTATAACTAAACTAAATATAGCATATATATAATAGCCCTAATTTGGAAGAAGTGCCAGGGGGATGTCCATCTCCATGGTTGGACCGTGCATTCCATTCCTAACCCCTAACCCAACCCTAATCCTAACCCTTGACCCCAATACATGACCCCAACCTTACCCTAACCCTCCTAACCCTAACCATAATTTGTATTTTAAACTTTACCTAAACATAACTAACTCTAAACCTTCTAACACTCACAACCATAACCTTAATCCTAATATTTTTATAACCATAAACATAACCCTAACTCTAATCTTATCTTTTTTAATTCTAACCATTAACCTTTAGTCATTACCATAACCATAACCTTAATCTTATCTTTAACCCCTAATCCCAACCTAACTCTAACCCTAACCTTTACTCTACCTGAAACATATTCCTAACCCTAACCTAATTCTGGCCCCGACTCTAAAACCTTAAATCCTAACCATAACCCCAACTCTTTACTCAACCCTTAAAAGGGTTAGGGTTCACCTTCAAACTTACCTTTACAATAACTCCAAACTCTAATCCTATCCACAATTAGAAAATAAACCTGAAAACTTAATTAAATTCATGTTAGGTTTATTTTTTTCTGGTCATTTGTTTATTGACAAAAGAAAGGTATTTAACAATAGGATGGGTTGAACAAGATATAAAATATAATCATTAGAATGTACACTCCCTCACCTATTTCACCTCCCCATAATAATTTCACCTTTTCCCTGCCCGTTTCCACAATAATAACACATAATACAATAAATTTACACTCATTTTGATTGGACCTTGATCTCATAAAATAAACACAGAATAAACATTTTTTCTTTCTTTCTGTTTATCTTCATTAGAGAAAGAGACCAACGTCAGACCGGATTAAACAAAAGAAAAATGATAAATATATAGAGAACTCAATTGATAAACTCAGAAAGGCCTCACTATAGTGGATGTCACTAACCATTCCCAAAACAAAATAGATCTTTTCCTCCCCTCTCTCCTCCACACCCTGACTGAAAGAGATAGTACATGGGAAGCCTTTCTCCCCCCTTTTTTCCTTCTTCTCCACACCCTGAGTGAGAGGGATGTCACCATAAATAACCTGCCATAACAATTCCCACTAAAAGCTGATGTGTATCTGAAACAATTCTGGTGAAAAATAAACAGACCTCTCTCCACCCAATATATACCCTCTGACTGTAGCTTTGTAATGGTTACCCCCTCTACTAATAAATAACTATTATTCTCCTAAATGTAATTATAAAAGAATTTATTATTTTCCCACAATTCTCTGCAAATAAACTAATGGCCATTTTAGGTATCTCTTACTACGCAATTAAAGGACAATTTCTCTTAAATCAACAATTCTCTTGGTTTCAAGATAAACTGAGTCCAGTGTAAAAATTAAAAAAGGGTTAGGGATAACCCATGTTTTGCCCCTTTCCCATTTTTTTTCCCCTTTCTCCATTTTAACCTGTAAAATATACATTTGTAAAACTACTCTTCCTATGTAAAAAAAAGAAATATATCCTCTCTCCCCATAATCCCTTACATCTCAACTAACGAACAACCCCCCCCTTCTAAATACCCACGCAATACAAACATTATCCTTCTCTAAGAATTAGAATTAAAAAAACTCTCCACTTAACATCTTCCACAAAAAGATCCCACTACATATGACGTCACTAACCATTTCCTCTCCTTCCAATCTCTCCACACCCTGACTGAAAGGACAGTTCAAAAGAGCCCCTTTCCCTGCCCCCTTTTATTCCTTCTCTGCACCCTGAGTGAGAGGGGTGTCACTATAGATGACATGACATGACAATGACCTCTAGGTGACATGAATCTAGCTCAATCATTGTCAAAAAAACTAAAAACTAATAACTGTCATTATTTAAAATCCATGAGTAATTAACCATTATACCCACCCAAATATATTAACTTCCTACTTTTCCCACAATCCCTTGCAACTAAACTAAACCAGTTTAATTTTCCCACACAACTGAAGGACAATTCCGCCTAAAACCAACCTTTCTTGGATTTAACATATCTTGTCCATCTATACCCGGAAAATAACATTGATAAAACCACTCTATCAAAGATAAAATAGAGATGTAAAAGATATAATTCTCTCCTTCCGACCATCATATATTCACCTGGAATCTTTTCTCATTAAAAACCCTTTCCACGGATAAAAACAATAACCGCTTCAACCTTAATTTTAATAAAAATAGCTTAATACTTTTCATACAATCCCCTAGCATTTAACTAACAGCAAATTGAAGGGATACGACACGATTAAAGGACAATTCCTCTGAAAACCAACAATTCTCTTGAATTCAATATAAACCCGATAGAATAAAAAACATGAAATATTAAAACTCGTTCTTAATCCTTCTCTATTTTCCTCCTTCCGTTCTCCACTTTAACCCGTAAATTGTACACATCCTTTTCCCATAATCCTTTACTTCTCAACTAACGAACGCTTTAAAGTATACCCCTCCACACAATTTATGGACAATTCCTCTATACAATACAAATCCCTCTCCACTTAACCAATTTCACAAAAAGGTTCCACTACATACGACTACACTAACCATTCCCACCATTCTTTAATTTTCTCCACACCCTGACCGAAAGAGATAATACAAAAGAAACACCCCCCTCTTTTTTTTCTTCCCGGAACCCTGAGTGAGAGGGACGTCACTGTAGAGGACCCGCCATAACAATTCGCGACAGTAACTGATGTGTAATTAACACAATCATTGTCAAAAAGAAACACTTTTCCGCTGATAATGGATCTTTTGTTGCGGTTGTGTCACTAAAATCTCAAAAATAAACAAACAAATAAATGGTAACTTATATTCTCTTAAACACAAATAAATAATATGAACGTCCTGTTTATCCCACAATCCTATATGATTAAGCAATTTTAGCAATTTTAACACATAGCTTCCCACGCAAAGGACAATTCCTCTAAAACCCAACCATTGCCTTGAACTCAACATAAACTTTGTCCAAAATTAAAATATGAATTTTTTTTTTTATTCCTGATCCCCCCTCCTTTTTCATTTTTTAACCTGTAGAATATATATTTACAAAAGTCCTCTTCCTAAAAAAATTAAAGAAAAATACATTCTCAATTATCGAATGATTTAAACATTATCCTTCTCTAAAAATTAAAAAAAAACCCTCTCTACTTAACCTATTCCACAAAAAAGTAACATTTATAAAACCATTTCCCACAAAACTCCCATAATCCTTTTATTTTACATAAAACAAAACCTCAAAGTATTTATTAAAACCCTGCCCCTTATAAATCTATCCCAACATAACCCGATCCACACCCTAACTGGGAAGAACCCAGATACACACCCCAACTCAAAACACAAAATCCATCTTTTCCTTCCATCCTCTCCACACCCTGACTGAAAGAGACAGTACAAACGCACTCGTTTCCCCGCCCCTTTTTTTCCTTCTTTGCACCCTGAGTGAGAGGGATGTCACCATAAATGACCTGCCATAACAATCCCTGTCCCTAATTGATGTGTAATTATCACAATCCTTGTCAAAAATAAAACTACAAACTTCTGCCTTCCGCCATGAATTATTTTATCCACCCTAACATTAGCATCCCACAATTCATTGCAACTAAACTAACCGCCATTTTAATTTAGATCTCCCCACACATTTAAAGGACAATTCCGCTTAAAAACAACCTTTCTTGGATTTAACATCTTATCTTGCCCATCTATACCTGTAAAATAACATTAAAAAACATTAAAAATAAAAATACATTCCCTCCCCACAATCCCTTACATTTTAACTAACACATTCTATATTATATCCCCCCACCCAAATTATGAACACTTGACAAATTGTTAATTTTATTTCTGAATAAAACCCATACTATGCAAACATTATCCATCTCTAAAATTAAAAATAAAAGCCCTCTCTACGTATTCCTCCCTCCACCTCCTATGTAACCTACTCTACAAAAATAACTTTTAGAAGACTTTTTATAAGATCTTTTTTATTAACAGAAAGGAGAGAGAAGATAAAAGACAAACAAATTGTTCCATTTCCCATTAACGCTCTTAAATGTAAATTTTATTAAACACTACAATTATTTATTGGCTATTATTAATTATTCCTCATTTGTTACAATCATATTACAAATACTTCTAGTTAACGAAATACAAAACCTGATAATATATAAGATATATAAACTAAAATTAAATCAGAAACTTAAAAATTCCTTCTACCATCTAACCCTCTACCCGAATAAATTATTATAATCATTTGAATAATCTCCAAATGGTTTAACAGCCAAAATTGAACCCGGGCCTAATGATTCCCCCTCATCTTCTCCCATCCTTCCCACCCCACACTTCAATTTCTCCCACTTCAGTTTTTCTCACTATTTTCCTAACTCCTGGCTAAAATTTAAACCTTCAAAACTTCGTGAAAGTATGATACAATAAAAGTAAACTTTTTCAATAAAAAATTTAAATAAAAGATTTTTAACCCTAACCTGAATTTCTAACCCTGACCCTAACCCCCTCTCTAACCACAATCAAAATAAGTCAGTCAAAATAAAAAAAAAAATAATAGATTTATAATGGGACAAGAAAGGGGCTAAAAATTTAAATTCATAAAAAATATTCAAAACTATTAAAAATTTACTAACCCTAAACCCCTACTTTAGATTATATAGATTTGACACCCTCCTCTAAAACAGTCTTTTTTCCCCAGCACCCTCACACAGGGGGCAGGTCAGTTTAATGAGGACAGGAGAGAAAAAGACACCATACCTTTCACCAAGGGAACTACCCACCTGGGGCTGGTGACTCCAACTCTTGAGTTGAGCCACCCACTAAAACTAGGTTTCCCTCAAAATTTGCGATTGTCTGATCCCTGGGACTGTGCGGTGTATGGAGTACAGGGATCATAACCAATACCTCTTGGGATTCCCAGGGGAAACAGGGAGGCAACACTTCAGTGTGGCTGGCTCTGTTTATCCGATCCCTGAAGGTGACTAGGAAGGCAACGCTCGGTCGGAGCTGGTCCTGATCACCTCATGGGGGGGAACTCTTTGCAGGGTAGCTAGCTCCCTTATCAAGCCTTTTTCCCCAAATATTATGCAAGTTCCCCACTTACTCAATGTTGAAATAGATTTTCTTAGTTGTTCTAATAAGTATCTATAAAATAGGACCTATTCGAAGACCCCAAGTCTAAAATCCAATGGACACACGCCAGGGATTTGATCACCCCTGATGGGCCAGCCTCAGGTTAGGGTGTTTAATGGCCTCAACACCTGTCTGACCCTGAGGAAACTACTGATGATGTGTACCCAAATTTAGCTTCCCTGAATCTTTAGCTGATCTCCACCAAACCTTAGATAACTCAGACATAGGCTCTAACCCTTACCCCTGACCCCAAACCCTAACCCCAATCCAGGCCCTAACCACAACCCTTACCAACCCTACACCCCTTTTTATTTTATAAAAAAAAAATATATTTTTTTATGTACATATCCTTTTTAAAAGAAACAAAGTATATAAATAGATACAAATAACATTAAAATTCATAAAAGTAATTATAATTGATAAATAATTTAATTAAATTCTTAAACATGGGTATCAAATATTAAAAATTAAAAAAAATATATACTTGTATACATCAGGTTGGACTTCAATCAGGCTGCGGTTAGCCAGGCGGCCGCGAAGAGGGTCTCCTCTTGGACTGCTCTGATCTCTCTCCTGATTCCTTTATACTTGGAGATTATAATAACATAACAGATTCAATTAATTTCCTTGTTTTATGGGACATCCGGTCGGACTTCAGTTGAGCCGTGGTCAGCTCGGCTGCCGCGAAGAGGTCCTCCTCTGCTGCTTGGCTTCTCATGAGGAATGAGAACAAAGTCCCTCTTGATTCCTTGATACTTGGATATTATAACAGTAATAAATAGATTTAATCGGTCACCTTGTGTTATTGGACATCCGGTCGGACTTCAGTTGAGCCGTGGTCAGCTCGGCTGCCGCGAAGAGGTCCTCCTCTGCTGCTTGGCTTCTCATGAGGAATGAGAACAAAGTCCCTCTTGATTCCTTGATACTTGGATATTATAATAACATAGTAATAGATTTAATCGGTCACCTTGTGTTATTGGACATCCGGTCGGACTTCAGTTGAGCCGTGGTCAGCTCGGCTGCCGCGAAGTGGTCCTCCTCTGCTGCTTAGCTGCTCTCCTTCTTGATTCCTTTATACTTGGAGATTATAATAACATAATAAACAGATTCAATTAATTTCCTTGTTTTATGGGACATCCGGTCGGACTTCAGTTGAGCCGTGGTCAGCTCGGCTGCCGCGAAGAGGTCCTCCTCTGCTGCTTGGCTTCTCATGAGGAATGAGAACAAAGTCCCTCTTGATTCCTTGATACTTGGATATTATAATAACATAGTAATAGATTTAATCGGTCACCTTGTGTTATTGGACATCCGGTCGGACTTCAGTTGAGCCGTGGTCAGCTCGGCTGCCGCGAAGAGGTCCTCCTCTGCTGCTTAGCTGCTCTCCTTCTTGATTCCTTTATACTTGGAGATTATAATAACATAATAAATATAGGTTTAATTAGCTTCCTTGTGTTACGGGACATCCAGTCAGACTTCAGTTGAGCCGTGGTCAGCTCGGCTGCCGCGAAGAGGTCCTCCTCTGCTGCTTGGCTTCTCATGAGGAATGAGAACAAAGTCCCTCTTGATTCCTTGATACTTGGAGATTAAAATAACATAGTAATAAACAGATTTAATCGGTCACCTTGTGTTATTGGACATCCGGTCAGACTTCAGTTGAGCCGTGGTCAGCTCGGCTGCCGTGAAGAGGCCCTCCTCTGCTGCTTAGCTGCTCTCCTTCTTGATTCCTTTATACTTGGAGATTATAATAACATAATATAGATTTAATTAGCTTCCTTGTGTTACGGGACATCCAGTCAGACTTCAGTTGAGCCGTGGTCAGCTCGGCTGCCGCGAAGAGGTCCTCTGCTGCTTGGCTTCTCATGAGCAATGAGAACAAAGTCCCTCTTGATTCCTTGATACTTGGAGATTATAATAACAAAGATTCAATTAATTTCCTTGTTTTATGGGACATCCGGTCGGACTTCAGTTGAGCCGTGGTCAGCTCAGCTGCCGCGAAGAGGCCCTCCTCTGCTGCTTAGCTGCTCTCCTTGATTCCTTTATACTTGGAGATTATAATAACATAGTAATAAACAGATGTAATTGGTCACCTTGTGTTATTGGACATCCGGTTGGACTTCAGTTGAGCCGTGGTCAGCTCGGCTGCCGCGAAGAGGTCCTCCTCTGCTGCTTGGCTTCTCATGAGGAATGAGAACAAAGTCCCTCTTGATTCCTTGATACTTGGAGATGATAATAAATATAGATTCAATTAGCTTCCTTGTGTTACAGGACATCCAGTCGGACTTCAGTTGAGCCGTGGTCAGCTCGGCTGCCACGAAGAGGTCCTCCTCTGCTGCTTGGCTACTCTCCTTCTTGATTCCTTGATACTTGGAGATTATAATAACGTAGCTTCCTTGTGGTCTTGGACATCCGGTCGGACTTCAGTTGAGCCGTGGTCAGCTCGGCTGCTGCAAAGAGACTCCTCTGCTGCTTGGCTGCTCTCCTTCCTGATTCCTCCACTAGGAGACACAATAACCACCAATTATGATTTGAATCCTTAGAACAAGGAACTAACAAATCCCCCCCACCTCTCCCTTTTCTATCCACTTTAGGAGCCAGTGGTGGTGGACATTACTAAGTTTCAAGGAGAGTGCAATTCAGTGTTCATATCACCTAAACTGTGGCTTCCCGTAGAAGGTTGCATGGGATATGTTCCTCATTAACATTCCCAAACTTAACCCCAACCCTAGGTGCATAGCCCTAGCCCTAACCCTAATTCTCTCCTTTCCCCGAAAATAAGTCGTATGAGGACATTGCATTCCGCATGGCCAAGGTCTAGTCCCGCCTATGGCAAAATCAGCATGCGAGGTACATTTACTGTAAGACTCTCCAAATAGGGAGCACAGTCAGCCGAATCCCCAATTAGGGATCAGACCTTCCGGGAAAGGGAGAACAGGAGTGGGAATGGGAAAAAGGAACAAGGGAGGGACTAGGAACAAATTTGACATTGATTGGTGGCAGAATAATTGGATTAATTAATTACACCTAATTGGAAAAACCTAAACAAAAAGGAATAAGTTAAATTAAACATCTTTAAGACCAAATTTTACCTGGAAGAACCTAAAAAAGGAAAAATTAAAAAATACATTTACCTTAAACCTAAAAGGAAAAAGTTAAACATTAAAACCAATTGGTACTTACCTGGAAAAACCTAAAAAAAAAAAAAGTTATATACCTACCTGAAACCTAAAAGGAAAAAGAAAAGTTAAACACAACCAAAATGTAAACCAGAAATTGGGGGGGGGGGGGGGGGGGGGGGTAAAAGAGAGGATGTTATTTCAGGTTTAGTTGGCTCCTGACATGAGAAGCAAGAGCTCCTCAGCAGTATGGCAAGCCTGAAATGATGAAATGTCGTGGCACCACAGCTATGACACCTAATTAAAAGCCAATTTATACTTTATATACCAAAGGCGAACCGGCTAATTAAATAATAGATAATATACCCTAAATATAGGCATGAAATAGCCCTAATATTGGAGGAAGTGCCAGGTGGATGCCCATCCCCATGGTAGGACCGTGCACTTCAGGGGACCATTTGGTCCCCTGCTCTAATTCCCTCACCTAACCCCACTCCATATGGCCATTTTTTAGATTTTGTTAAGACTATTGGAAACTGGGGACGGGCGGTCGTACCAGGGGAAGGACAGTGCACCACCCGGCTCCTACGGGAGAAGGGATCCATTTCACTTTCCTAACCCCTAACCCTAGCATAACGAGTTTGCCAACAGTAAATAAATCAAATTTTTCAAGAAATAGATTGAAATGTGTATAGATTTAAAGCGTATATAAATTGCATATTTGTTCATGACTATAGAATCATTAATCGTAATGCGTCACATTCATATATGTTGGTCTGTCAGGGTTCATGGTTAGGACCCTGGAGCAGAGAGATGAACATAAGCCAGAGGTTCAGTAGAGAATAGTCTTTATTATTGACAGCAGCAGGGACTGGTGGAGAAATCAAGAGTTCAGAGCAGACGTGTGTGCAGGAGCAAGGCTTGGTCCAACGTCAGACGTCACGGAAGGAGTGTGGGGAGAAGACCGCAAGCGAGAACCAGGCTCACAGAGGCAGGAGCAGGCAGAACTGGAGTGATAAGAGAAAAGAGTTACTGGAGGTCACAAGGAGCAAAAACCCAGGAAGGTCATTAGGAGAGCCAAGCATGAAGACAAAGTATGTGGAACTATCTGGAAAGTGGAAGAGCAGCCAGTGATTATATACTGGAGTTGATCTGAATTGTCAACAGGTGTGCCCTTAAACACCATGCCTTGTCTCTACTAAAAAGGGAGTGCAAATAGGATGACCGTTTAGTCCATTAAACTATAGGTCAAATTATCAAATCTAAAATAAAGCATTCATAATGTGCGTTTCCAGAAACTTTAATCCAAGTAGTCAAAACCATACAGCATTTAAAAAAAAAATCAAATACTGGTAATTCTTACCCTTTTAATGGCTGATGCTTCTTCCACTTCCTTGACCCTGTGTTTCCTTTAATGTTTCTGACCCTTGGGTACATAAAAGTAAATTTTATATAACTAAATTTCATACATAAACATCTTTACCTGTAAGCAGTACGTGAATATGTGATTGATTTTATTACCATAATACCACTGACAGTTGGTTTCTACTTGTATCTTTGAAAACACTTCTTAGACACCATAGCCTACATTTCTTGGACACCAATTACCCAATGCAAAAACATGCATGTTTAAGTACTGTTTGTCTGTGGGGGATGTGCTGATCACATTATGTCCCCTCATGGTTGAGCTTGAATTGCCTTCTTACCTCCTGAAGATCAGGTACAGCATCTGACATTTTCTGAGATCTAGTAAAAAGAAAAAGGGCACATTTTATAAATGAGCAGTTTTTGGTACCTTATGTGCACAAACATGCAGTCAGTGCTAAGACTTAATACACATAATGGAATTTACATACATCTTGGACTGTCGCTCCTTCAAAAACCATATGTACAGGTTGCACACAGAATTTGAAATTGTCCTGGGCAAGCCATCTGAAAGCATCAAAGATACCCTCAAACACTAAACGCCAGAAACAGGCTATTGGGAATATGTAATTTTCCTTTCACATTGTCAGAATGAGAATAGAAGCCAGACCTTGAAAATGCTGGTAAACCTACACAACCTTTGGATTCTTTTAAGTTAAAAAGGGGGATTTTAGTCTGCCATTAAGGGCTTAGCCATTTGGAATTTGTTCTTTAAGGAAATACCCCTGGGGAAAAAAAAAAAAGATTTATATTCAATATTTGAAATATGTTATAACACTGGAATCATTTATATATGCAACTTAGAAAGTTACATTAACCCTTGAAAACTTTGATAAAGACTAATAACCCTAACCCACCTGTCAATTTTGGTGGGGATAGTAGACTTGAGATTACCCACATCGTCCCCATAGAAGTGGAAATAACCAACTCGAAATTGATAAAACACTTCAAAGTCATGATTGAATGACTGAAGTTGTATATTGTGTCCATAGTATTTGAGCATCTTCTGTACAGTAAAAACGCAACCAAGTGCTTTACAGGATAACATGGGAAAGTAATGAAGCTCCACATAGACACAGATGTAGAAATACTTTAAAAGTACCGTTTTGGACCAAGCACTTTCAGGAGTCTATGACCTCCCGTTTCAAAAATACAATAACTACATTCAAAATGAATATGAGGTAAAACCCTTAACAGCACCACAAACTGTACCCACAGAAAGTGTTTACATTTCAGTCAACGGTACAATTTCTGTAAAAATGTTTTTTAAAGATTGGACAAATGGGCACCAAAGTTGAGGGGTGAGTCAGCGATAGGCTTGGGCTAGATATTAATTTTGAGTGTTTGAGGTTAGGATAATCTACTGGATTAGGTCAAATTTAAGATTCTGAATCTATTTATTGGATTTTATCCAATATTGGAACTGGGACCAGTCTGTGCAGTCAGTTTTTTTGGGGGGGGTGATGATTAATAAATGTCAGTTTTAGCCCTTCATTAATTTAAACTTGTATTCCTACCCGATTTGAAGATACAAAGTTACTTATGTTACAAAAAGTAAAACTTGGGTTAAGGTGGGAAAATATTACTGTCAGTTTTAATTTTGTAAATGTTTGAGTGAAGGAAACATATCCACATGCCTCCATTTCTGGGCATCCTCTTTTAGGCTTTATACAGTCATCTCAAAGTAAAAAAAACAGTTCATTGGTCAAGCCTGTTGGTGTTAGTTTCACTAATATTTGTCACATTTTTAGCCAAACATTCCTAAAACTGAATCCAATTGACTTCAAATGGACCAAAACTGTCTCTGAAATGCTTTCAATGTATCGTTTTGGCCTAAGGACTTAATGTCTTTCACCTACTCATTCTCAATGCAGTTATCACTTGCATTTCTGGAACTCAAGGTTAAGAGTCAGGAACAATTCTGGAGTTTAGAAGGGTCAAATTAGGTTATGCACCACCCACTCCTGAAACCTTCTGTTTCAGAGATTCAAATGATAAATACCCATGTTCAAAGTGAATGTGTAGAGGAGGAGGAAGGTAAAAACTCTAAATACTAGCATCACAAACCATATGCACAGAGAGTGATTCATGTTTCAGACATCTGAAGTCAACTGGTACAATTTCCGATTAGGGTTTGTTTAGATTTAGTGAAGGGTCAGGATTAAGGGTAGGAGTTAAAGGTTTAACTTTACGTTCAGAATTAATCATTTCTATCAAAGCTAACCAATTTTCATATGTTAATTTACAGGGTAAAACCAGACAGTATTAAAACGCCACATACACAAACATGGACACCGACACAAAAACTATTAGTATAAAAACAGTGATATAGCATTTTATATTCTCTTAAAATCATGGATTATTAGAAAATAAAGTTTGTAGTTTGGTATATTTTATTATTGGAGGGAAGAAAAATCATGGCATCCTCCATTATATGAAACTAGAACATTCCATTGTAATTAATACAGAGAAGATATATTACTCGTGTTACAAAAATGTAACTCTGGGTTATGGTGGCAAATGTATATACTAATCAGCTTTTAGTTTGGTAAATTGTATTTAGGAAAGGAAACTCAGTGGCATGCCTCTTCATTGTTTCCTGGCATCCTCTTCTATAAAAAGGAAACAACCTGTACTACACTTTTACAGTCGTCTCAAAGTAGAATACAGAGGGAAAAAATTAGCTTGTCAAGTTTGGTGGTGTTAGTGAACGTAACATTTGTCACATTTTTAGATAGTTATTCCAAAAAGTGAGACCAATTGACTCCAAAAGGCTTAAAACCTGCTCTGAAACACTTTGAAAGTACCGTTTTGGCACAAGCACTTAATGGACTCTCACCTACTACCACACATCGATTCTCAATGCAGTTCAATCACTTGCATTTCTCAAACTGAAGGTCATAGTCAGGAACAATTCTGGAGTTTAGAAGGGTCAAATTAGGTTATGCGCCACCCACTCCTGAGTCTCTATGACCTTCTGTTTCAGAGATCCAAACGATAAATAACCTCATTCAAAATGAATGTGGAGGAGGAAGGTAAAGATTCCACTAAACACTAGCACCACAAACCGTACCCACAGAAAGTGTTTAGACCATGTTTCAGACATCTGAATTCAACTGGTACAATTTCTGGAAAAATGTTTTGTAAATATTAGCCAAACATTAAGAGTTTCTATCAGCAACTAAGTGAGGAGTGAGTCAGAGTTTGGGTTGGGCTAGGGTTAGACAAACCTGGGGGGGGATGAGGTTATGGTAATCTATGTTGGTCAGATTTAAATTCAGGGATTAAGTAAAAAGGTCAGGATGAGATTTCAAAATTTGTTAGAATTATCAAAGCAATCTGTCATGTTAAAGGTTTACAGAATGACAGTATTAAGACTGCACATGAACACAAACTACAACATGGACACTGACAAAAACTATTAGTATAATATTACAATGACAGCATTGTTTTATATTCTTTTAAAACTTTAATTATGGGGAAAGGAGTATAAAAATAAAGTTTGTAATTTGGTATGTTCATTACTGGAGGGAAGAAAAGTTGTGGCATCCTCCAATATTAAACTAATTTTGTAATTACAATAGAGTACTGGTTTAAAGAACACATTTTAGAAAATATATTTAGTGATGTTAAAGTTAAACCTGGATTAAGATGGAAAATGTACTAGTCAGTTTTTAATTTTGTAAGTTGTATTATTTTAGGGAAGGACACTCAGTGATATGCCTCTTCATTGTTCCCTGGCATCCTCTTTTATAAAGAAAACCTGTACTGCACATTCACCTCAAAGTAGAATGTGGAAGAAGTTAATTTTAAACTGGTTAAAAAAATTACAGCACTTAACTACCATTTTCCTGTCAAGTTTGGTGGCGTTAGTGAACCTAACATTTGTCACATTTAGCTACACATTATTCCAAAAAGTGAAACCAATTTACTCCAAATGGCCCAAAACCTGCTCTGAAACACTTTGAAAGTACCGTTTTGGCACAAGCACTTAATGGACTCTCACCTACTACCACACATTGATTCTCAATGCAGTTATTCAATCACTTGCATTTCTCAAACTGAAGGTCATAGATAGTCAGGAACAATTCTGGAGTTTAGAAGGGTCCAATTAGGTTATGCGCCACCCACTCCTGAGTCTCTATGACCTTCTGTTTCAGAGATCCAAACGATAAATAACCTCATTCAAAATGAATGTGGAGGAGGAAGGTAAAGATTCCACTAAACACTAGCACCACAAACCGTACCCACAGAAAGTGTTTAGACCATGTTTCAGACATCTGAAGTCAACGGGTACAATTTCTGGAAAAAGGTTTTCTAAACATTAGCCAAATGTTAAGAGTTGCTATCAGCACCAAAGTCGAGGGGTGAGTCAGTTAGGGTTGGGCTAGGACTAGACTAAATTGAGTGGTTGAAGTTAGGGTGATTACTGGGTTCGATCAGGTTTATGGTTAGAGATTAAGTAAAAGGTCAGGCTAATTTTGAACTATTGGATTTTATTATCCATTATAGGAACTGGTTGGTGCAGTCAGATGTTTTAGAGTTTGTCATGTCTGTTTCAGCCTTTGAATTTTAGTAGAGGCCCATTTACCCCATATTTATATTTAGAGTATGACACCTAACCCTAACACAGCAGAGATACTGAGCAAGACCAAACCTCCATCCTGACTGGACCTCAGGTTGTTCATACCTTCCACTGGAGGCTGAAATTAGACCATGTCAGAGTGAGAGGAGGTGGGACACCATGTGGCCCTGCCCACACATGACCCAACATCAGGAACATTTACACAGGGTTAGGGTTAGGGTTAGACCCTACACATTAAAACATCAGGTAGTTGCAAACCAGCAGCAAAGGGGTTGAACAGAGACTCAGGATCAAAGTGACAGTATATTAGAGAGAACAGATTTAAAGGAACCAGTTATAAACATGCATTAGTCAGAAACAGAACAGCTGCACCACACCAGTCAATTCATCACTGGGAAAAAAAAAAAAAAAAATCACCTTACCTGGATAGTTGAAACACTACCTCTTACCTCCACCTGAAGACCTGGCTCCACCTCTTTCACCTGGACTGTCCTCTCTGGTCCTGTAAATCAGAAAACATCTGGACTCAGCAGAAATTACTTTGATTTACTTTGCAGACATTTACCTGGGTCAGTGAGAGTCAGCATTCCATCAAACACCCATCCAACACCTTCAGTATCCCAGTACCTGGACATAATCAGCCTTTAGAGTCAAATAGGAATTACATTTTTGGACAAATTATATACACCCTAAAACCTACAGAACCTGCGAATTTCAGGACACTCCAGCTTGTTGTCAAATTTGACCTCTAAGACAGTTTCCTGCATCTTCCATAAACCCAGTTTCCCTAGCACATGTCCAGAGGTCTGATAAACCCTACCCTAGAAGCTGCAGCTCCCAGATGAATTTCATTTTGTAGATTTTATTGAGGGAAGGAAACTCAGTGGCATGCCCCTTTGTTTCCTGGCATCCTCTTTAGTGTACTACAAATATAGTCTTCTTGAAGTACAAAAGAAAAGAAAAGACAATGTGACTTAGTGATAATTCATTCCTGATTTTTTTAACCCATTTAGAGAACTCAATGCCAATTCATTCATCAAGTTTGGAGGTGATCGTGGACCTAACATTTGTCACATTTTCCCCCCCAAACATTATTCCAAAAAGTGAAACCAAATGACTCTAAACAGCCCAAAACCTGCTCTGAAACACTTTGAAAGTACCATTTTGGCCCAAGCACTTTGTGGAATTTTACCCACTACTGCCACACATTGATTCTTTAGTTATTTAAATCATTTGCATTTCTCAAACTGAATGTCATAGATAGTCAGGAGTGGGTGGCGCATAACCTAATTCAACCCTTCTAAACTCTAGAATTGCTCCTGAGTCTCTATGATTCTGTTTCAGATACAAATGATAAATAACTATATTAAAAATGAATGTGTGGAGGAGGAAGGTAAAAACTCCACTAAACACTAGCACCATAAATCGTACCCACAGAAAGTGTTTAGACCACATTTCAGACATTAGAAGGCAAAGGATACAATTTCTAGAGTAATGATTTGGGGGAAAAAAGGCCAAATGTTAGGTTTGGCTTTCAGCACCAAAGTTGAGCGGCGAGTCAGAGTAGATCTAGGGTTAGACATTAAACCCCAGTAGTTTAGGTAATTTACTGGTTTAGGTCAGGTTTAACAATTACATAAAGGGTCAGGGTCGATGTGATCTTGGATAATGTTTTGGCGCAACTACTACAGGTCTGTTTCATAATTTTTTCAAACCTGGTGGAGCCCCATCCACACACATGACCTAACTTTACACATTAAAAGATCAGGTAATCACAAACCAGCAGATAAGGGGTCAGAGATTCAGGGTTAGAACAACAGAGTTGAAGAACCGATTATAAACAGTCACTCATTACAGTCAGAAACAGAACAGCTGCACCACACCAGTCAAAATTCATCACAATTAAACTTATCTGGAGAGTTCTGATGAGTCCACACTCTGCTTTTATATTCACCTGAAGACCAAGCTCTACCTCCTGACACCTGCACATTCCCTTTGAATCAGAAAAAAAAAAACCTGGACTCATTAGAAACTACTTTGGATTCAGTGATCAACATCTGCAGCTGTGTGTTCTGGGCTGAAGAATCAGCATTATTTGCCAATATTTACCTGGATCAGTGGGAGGAGTCAGCATTCCAGGTCTAAAACACTTAGTGTTCTGGACAACATCTTGAGCCCCTGGAATCAAACAGGAATTTAACATTTTCTGGACAAATTAAATACACATCACCCTAAAAGCAGATAACTTATTGAGTTTCTAAAAACTGAAGTCATTTGAGTCTCAGCTAGAAGCTGCAGCTCCCAGATCAATTTAATTTTGTATATTTATGGAGGGATACTCCATGGCATGCCTCTTCATAGTTTCCTGGCATAACATTAGTGCACCTTATATTATGGTCATCTTAGAGTAGAACAAAAAAAAAAAAAGTGATTTACTGTTCATTCCAGATTTAAGCCAGTTTAGGGAAAAAAAACATGGAATTTACTGCCACACATTGATTCTTCATGTAGTTATTTAAATCATTTGCATTTCTCAAACTGAAGGTCAGTCAGGAGTGGGTGGCGCATCACCTAATTCAACCCTTCCAAACTCTAATTGCTCCTGAGTCTCTGACTTTCTGTTTCACATACAAGTAATAAATGACCACATTCAAAATTAGTGTGGAGGAGGAAGGTAAAAACTCTAAACACTAGCACCACAAAACATACCCACAGAAAGGGTTTAGACCACATTTCAGATATTTGAAGGCAATGGTACAATTGCTGGAGTATGATTTGTGGGAGAAAAAAAAACACATTAAACCTGAGTGGTTTAGGTAACCCAACATTAGGAACGTTTACACATCAGGTAATCACAAACCAGCAGACGAGTTGAATAGAGACTCAGGATTAGACAAAAAAGTTAGAAATCCGATTATAAACCACTCAGTCAGAAACAGAACTGGTCAGAAACTGAACCGCTGCACCACATTGGATAAAAGTCATCACAAGAAACTAAACTTATCTTGACAGTTCAGATGAGTCCAGACTCTACTGCTTTTACTTCCACTTGAAGACCTGGCTCTACCCCCTTTTACCTCCTGACCATCCCCTCTGGATCAGAAGCAAACATCACAAAATATGAAGTGGACTCAGCAAAACACTTCAGATTCAGTGAGTAACATCTGCAGCTGTGTGTTTAGGGCTGAAGGATCAACATTATAGGCAGATATTTACCTGGATCAGTGGGAGGAGTCAGCATAGCAGGTCTAAATCACTTAGTATTCTGATACCTGGATGACATCTTCAGCCCCTGGAATCAAACAGGAATTTAACATTCTCTGGACAAATTAAAACACATCACCCTAAAATAAAGACACAACCTGTTCAGTATCTGGAAAGTCAAGTTTATTTATGAGTCTTAGCTAGAAGCTGCAGCTACCAGAGCAATTTCCTTTTGTACATCTATTATTAAGAGAAGGAAACTGTGGCATGCCTCTTCATTGTTTCCTGGCATCCTCTTCTATAAAAAGGAAACAACCTGTACTACACTTTTACAGTCGTCTCAAAGTAGAATACAGAGGGAAAAAATTAGCTTGTCAAGTTTGGTGGTGTTAGTGAACGTAACATTTGTCACATTTTTAGATAGTTATTCCAAAAAGTGAGACCAATTGACTCCAAAAGGCTTAAAACCTGCTCTGAAACACTTTGAAAGTACCGTTTTGGCACAAGCACTTAATGGACTCTCACCTACTACCACACATTGATTCTCAATGCAGTTATTCAATCACTTGCATTTCTCAAACTGAAGGTCATAGATAGTCAGGAACAATTCTGGAGTTTAGAAGGGTCGAATTAGGTTATGCGCCACCCACTCCTGAGTCTCTATGACCTTCTGTTTCAGAGATCCAAATGATAAATAACCTCATTCAAAATGAACGTGGAGGAGGAAGGTAAAGATTCCACTAAACACTAGCACCACAAACCGTACCCACAGAAAATGTTTAGACCATGATTCAGACACCTGAAGTCAACGGTACAATTTCTGGAAAAATTCTTTCTAAAAATTAGCCAAACATTAAATGTTGCCATCAGCACCAAAGTTGAGGGGTGAGTCGGAGTTAGGGTTGGGCTGGGACTAAACTAGACTAAATAGAGTGGTTGAGGTTAGGGTGATTACTGGGTTGGGTCAGATTTAAGGTTAGAGATCAAGTAAAAGGTCAGGCTAATGTCAAACTATTAATTGGATTTTGTTATCCATTATTGGAACTGGTTGGTGCAGGCAGATGTTTTAGAGTTTGTCATGTCTGTTTCAACCTAGAGTACTGTGTAGAGTACTACACCTAACCCTAACACAGCAGAGATACTGAGCAAGACCAAACCTCCACCCTGACCGGAACTCAGGTTGTTCATACCTTCCACAGGAGGCTGAAAATATTAGACCATGTCAGAGTGAGAGGAGGTGGGACACCATGGGGCCCTGCCCACACATGACCCAACATCAGGAACATTTACACATTAAAACATCTGGTAATCAAAGCAGCAGCAAAGCAGTTGAATAGAGACTCAGGATCATAACAGTATATTAGAGAGAACAGATTTAAATAAAAGGAACCAATTATAAAAACATGCATTACAGTCAGAAACTGCAGCTGGGTAGAAACAGAACAGCTGCACCACACCAGTCAATCACTGGCAAACTCAACTTACCTGGATAATTAGATTAGTGCACCTCTTTTACCTCTGGCTCCACCTCTTTTACCTGGACTGTCCTCTGGTCCTGCAAAGATGACATCTGGACTCAGCAGAAATTACTTTGATTTCAGTAAACAGCATCTGTGTGTTCCAGGATTAGCATCGAATTAAATAGGAATTTTACTTTTTTTGGGGGGGGTAAATTATATACACACAACCCTAAAATAAAAAAAAAAAACAAAGAACCTGTGAATTTCAGGATACTCTAGCTTTTCGTGACCAAAGTTGACTTCTAAGAGTTTCCTGCATCTTCCATAAAACAGTTTCCCAGCACATGTCCAGAGGTCTGATAAAGACTCACCTAGAAGATGCAGCTCCCAGATGAATTTCATTTTGTAGATATTGAGGGAAGGAAACACCGTGGCATGCCTCTTCATCGTTTCCTGGCATCCTCTTTAATATAAAGTGTACTACAAATATTATAAGAGTCATCTCAAAGTACAACAAAAGAAAAGAAAATGTGACTTAGGGATAATTCATTCCTTATATTTTTAACCTGTTCAGAAAACTCAATGCCAATTAATTCGTCAGGTTTGGTGGTAATTGTGGACCTTACATTTGTCACATTATTCCAAAAAGGGAAACCAAATGACTCCAAATGGCCCAAAACCTGCTCTGAAACACTTTGAAAGCAACATTTTGGCCCAAGCACTTCATGGAACTTTACCTACTACAGCCACACATTCATTCTTAATGTAGTCATTTAAATCACTTGCATTTCTCAAACTGAAGGTCATAGATAGTCAGGAGTGGGTGGCGCATCACCTAATTCAACCCTTCTAAACTCTAGAATAGTTCCAGAGTCTATGACTTTCTGTTTCAGATACAAATGATAAATAACCACATTTAAAATTAATGTGGAGGAGGAGGAAGGTAAAAATTCCTCTAAACACTAGCACCACAAACTGTACCCACAGAAAGTGTTTAGACCAAATGTTAGGTGTGGCTCTCAGCACCTAAGTTGAGGGGTGAGTCAGAGTAGATCTAGGGTTGGACTATAAACCCAAGTGGTTTAGGTAATCTACTGGTTTAGGCCAGGTTTAACGATTATATAAAGGGTCAGGATCAGGGTTGAGTTTAGAGTTTTAACCCCATTTATTGGATTCAACTATCTGCTATTCAAACTTGGCCAAGTTGGTGTGATCTTGGATAATGTTTTTTGGGAGTGGTTACTACATTTTTCATAATTTTTAACTTGGAGCACCACCCACATACAGGACCCAACTTTGATTAGGAACATTTACACTTTAGGATTAAAGAAGAACAAAGTTAAAAAAAAAAAAAAAACGTGATAACAGTCACACAATCAGAAACAGAACAGCTGCACCACACCAATCAAAAATTCATCATAGCTAAACTTATCTGGAGAGTTTGGACGAGTCCAGACTGCTTCTTTTACATCCACCTGAAGACCAAGTGCCACCTCTTACCTCCTGACACCTGGACAAAAACATTACAGAAAATATAACCTGGACTCAGCAGAAACTAGTTTTGACTCAGTGATTAACATCTGTAGCTGTGTGTTCTGGGCTGAAGGATCAACATCATTTGCTAGTATTTACCTGGATCAGTGGGAGGAGCCAGTATTCCAGGTCTAAAACATTTAGTATTCTGGTACCTGGACAACATCTTCAGTCCCTGGAATCAAACAGGAATTTAGGATTTTCTGGACAAATTAGACACATCACCCTAAAATAAAAAAGGGACATGTATAACCGGTTGAGTTTATGGAAACTCGAGTTTATCATTTATGAGTTTTAGCTAGAAGCTACAGCTCCCAGATCAACTTAATTTTGTATATTTTATTATTTATGGAGGAAAACTCAGTGGCATGCCTCTTCATAGTTTCCTGGCATCCTCTTTTATAATAAAATTTGTAGTGCATCTTATATTAGTCATCTCAAAGTACAACAAAAGAAAAAAATATGCAACTTATTGATAATTAATTCCAGATTTTTTTTAACTCATTTGTCAAGTTTGGTGGTGATAATGGACCTAACATTTGTCACATTTTCCCCCCAAACATTCTGAAAAGGGAAACCAATTGACTCCAAATGGCCCAAAACCTGCTCTGAAACACTTTGAAAGTACCATTTTGGCCCAAGCACTTCATGGAATTTTACCTACTACTGCCACACATTGATTCTTAATGTAGTCATTTAAATCACTTGCATTTCTCAAACTGAATGTCATAGATAGTCAGGAGTGGGTGGCGCATCACCTAATTCAACCCTTCTAAACTCTAAAATTGCTCCTGAGTCTCTATGATTCTGTTTCAGATACAAATGATAAATAACTATATTAAAAATGAATGTGTGGAGGAGGAAGGTAAAAACTCCACTAAACACTAGCACCATAAACCGTACCCACAGAAAGTGTTTAGACCACATTTCAGACATTAGAAGGCAAAGGATACAATTTCTAGAGTAATGATTTGGGGGAAAAAAGGCCAAATGTTAGGTTTGGCTTTCAGCACCAAAGTTGAGCGGCGAGTCAGTAGATCTAGGGTTAGACATTAAACCCGAGTAGTTTAGGTAATCTACTGGTTTAGGTCAGGTTTAACAATTATATAAAGGGTCAGGATCAGGGTTGATGTGATCTTTGATAATTTTTTGAAGCAACTACTACAGGTCTGTTTCATAATTTTTTAAAACCTGGTGGAGCCCCACCCACACACATGACCCAACTTTACACATTAAAAGATCAGGTAATCACAAACTAGCAGATAAGGGCTCAGATTCAGGATTAGAGCAACAAAGTTAAAGAACCAATTATAAACAGTCACACTCATTACAGTCAGAAACAGAACAGCTGCACCACACCAGTCAAACTTCATCACAACTAAACTTATCTGGAGAGTTCAGATGAGTCCAGTCTGCTTCTTTTACATCCATCTGAAGACCCAGCTCCACCTCTTTTACCTCCTTACACCTAGACAATCCCTTTGGATCAGAATCAAACATTGCAGAACATATAAGCTGGACTCAGTAGAAACCACCCTGGTTTCAGTGATCAACATCTGTAGCTGTGTGTTCTGGGCTGAAGGATCAGCATTCTATGCTAATATTTACCTGAATCAGTGGGAGGAGTCAGCATTCCAGGTCTAAAACACTTAGTATTCTGGTACCTGGACAACATCTCCAGCCTCTGGAGTCACACAGGAATATAACATTTTCTGGAAAAATTAAACACATCACCCTACAAAAAAATTAACAGATATAACCTGTTGAGTTTCTGGAAACTCAAGTTTATCATTTATGAGTCTCAGCTAGAAGCTGCAGCTCCCAGATCAATTTAATTTTGTATTTAGGGAGGAAAGCTCAGTGGCATTCCTCTTTATGGTTTCCTGGCATCTTTTATAATAAAATTTGTAGTGCACCTTATATTTGTCATCTCAAAGTACAACAAAAGAGAAAATATGCAACTCACTGATAATTCATTCCAGATGTTTAACCCATTTAGAAAAATAAAATGAGTTTAACTCATTTGTCAAGTTTGGTGGTGATAGTGGCCCTAACATTTGTCACATTGGGTTAGGTGAAACAATTTACTCCAAATGGCCCAAAACCTGCTCTGAAACACTTTGAAAGTACCATTTTGGCCCAAGCACCTAATGAAATTTGACCCACTACTGCCACACATTGATTCTTAATGTAGTTATTTAAAATCACTTTCATTTCTCAAACTGAAGGTCACAAATAGTCAGGAGTGGGTGGCGCATCACCTAATTCAACCCTTCTAAACTCTAAAATTGTTCCTGAGTCTCTATGACCTTCTGTTTCAGATACAAATGATAAATAACCATATTCAAAATGAATGTGTGGAGGAGGAAGGTAAAAACTCCACTAAACACTAGCACCACAAACAGTACCCACAGAAAGTGTTTAGACCACATTTCAGACATTTGAAGGCAATGGTAGAGCTGGGCTAGGGTTAGACATTAAACCTGAGTGATTTGGGCAATCTACTGTTTTAGGTCAGGTATTATATAAAGAGTCAGGATCAGGGGTTGAGGTTAGAGTCCTAACCCCATTTATTGGATTTTACCATCTGATATTCAAACTGGGACAGATTGGTGTGATCATGGACAATTTTTTTGGGGGGAAAGGTTATTACATGTCCGTTTTAGCCTTTCATAATTTTTTAAGACCTGGTGGAGCCCTGCCCACACAAAACCCAACATTAATCAGGAACATCCACATTAAAACATCAGGTAATCGCAAACCAGCAGACAAGGGGTTGAATAGAGACTCGGGATCAGAACAACACAGGCAACAATGTTAAAGAACCATTTATAAACAGCCACTCAGTCTGAAACAAAACAGCTGGTTAACTGAACAGCTGCACCACACCAGTCAAAATGCATCACAAAAAACTAAACTTATCTGGAAAGTTTGGATGAGTCCAGACTGCTTCTTTTACAGCCACCTGAAGACCCAGCTCCACCATGTTTGCCTCCTCCTAACACCTGGACCATCCTCTCTGTGGATCAGAAACAATATCACAGAAAATATAACCTGGACTCAGAAACTACTTTGGATTCAGTGCTCAGCATCTGCAGCTGTGTGTTCTGGGCTGAAGAATCAGCATCATATGGCGGTATTTACCTAGATCAGTGGGAGGAGCCAGCATCCCATAACACATCCAAGCAACTTTAGTATTTCAGCATCTGGAATCAAACACACACCAGGAATCAACATTTTTGGAGAAGTTAAAACACAAATCACCTTAAAAGAAAAACCCTTAGGTTCTAAATACTCAGATATACTCCAGAACAATCTACTGCCACCAAAGTTGACTTCAGTTGACTTACCTCCACCTGAAGACCCGGCTCCGCCTCCCTTACCTCCACCTGAAGACCCTCTGTGGTTCTGGTCAACATCTTCAGCATCTGGAATCAGACACAACAGGAATTTCTAACAAATTAAATTTAATAATATAAATTTAATTTTTTTTAAAGAGGACAATTTAAGTTAATTCATTGAAAAGACAATTTCATTTAAAAAAATAAATAAAATCTTAAAACTGCCCATGATGGGCTCCAATTTTGGGGATGACTGTCCAGTGTGTCCCCTATCCTAACCCTATCCCCACCCCTAACCCTAAACCCTAACCACAATAAAAAGTCAAAATGAAAGTACAAACATTAAATTTATAATTGGGCAAGAAAAGGGTTAAAAGTTAAAAACTCATTAAGTTAAAATTCATTAAAAAAAACACATCACCCTAAAAGTAAATTGGTTTGCAGGAACAGAAGATTGAAGGTCCAAACAAAAATATCAAGAAATTATTCTAAAATAAATTTTGACTGAATGAAACAAAGAACTCAGCAAATCTTCCCTAAAACAGTTAGAAATTTAAAGAAATATTTTGATGTCCCAGTGTTTCCTGAAGTTAATGTAGCAGCTACTTCTATCTTCTGTAGATTCTGTCTAAACCACTTCAGTCTTAGAACTGGAGCTAGTTTAACTTAAAATTAAAGCAGCAGCTGAAACACAAACCCTTCTTAACTCTAACTTATAGACCAGATGTTTTTATAAATGTTTCATGCATAGAATTTTATCAGTCGAGTCATAACAATCATGTTATGCATCCATTTTTTTGCCTTTTCTTTGCAGAAAATAGCATTTCAATGACATGGTTATAGTATATATGGTATAGTGTAGCGCCTGTAGTCTAATTAGCAACCACAACTGACACTAACATTCTTGCTAGGTTCAGTGAGCTGGTAATAGTTAGACAAATACAATACCATGAGGTTAACAGTTGACAATTTATTGCCTCAATATATTATTTGCAGTGAATCAAAATAAAAACATACGAGAGCTTTTTTTTCAATGGTATAAAAAAAATAAAATTAAAAAGTATCCCTCCTTTGTAGAAGTTTAGAGTTCAGTTCTATTTGTGTTTGTATTCTGTGTAAGGTTCAAAGTCCAATCCATAAGGTTACTACCCAGGTAGATTTGTTTTACATTCTTATCTGTCACAAATGAAGTGAGATGATGTCAGAAGCTCCTCGGAGTGGATTTCTCATCATGAGTCACAGTAAAGGCTCATTAGCTTAACCAGCTAGTAGCACATTAGCTTGTATAACTTAAATATAATTCACATTTTTAACAAAATGTGGAAGAGCTCAGCCAGGAGCTGAAAGAAAAAGTACGCAAAATTCACGGCCACAGAAGAATCAGAGGATGATGCGAAGCAGGTGGAGGGGCAGGCAAAGTCTGAGGAGTTCGAGTATGATGTATCACTCACTGTGGTATTTTGCTTAATAAATCTTTGAGAGCTATTGATAATCTGTTTTTCATATATGCATGCCTGACTAAATGACATGCATCCGAAACCATGCTGAAAATTGCCCAAAACCGATTAAAAAAAAAAAAATCACAAGTGGTGCATGCAGCATTATTTTACATGCACCGAGTTCCGGCAAGAGTTTTGAACCACTTTCACTTTTTGTGATCATTAGATGATGTGTTCTAGTTGAGCAGAATTAAACATGCTGCCTTAAGACATTTTTTGTGTTTTTTGGAAGGTGTAGGAAATAGCCCAACCAGGTAGGGCTATAGATGAGGGTGCGTGGCTAAAAAAGTTTGGGAACCGCTGCCGGAGAGGGTTACACAGGATATGTTCCTCATTAACATTCCCAAACTTAACTCTAACCTCAATCACGATAAAAAGTTAGACAAAATTAAAACCAATACAGAAATTAAATTTATAATTGGGTAAGGAAAGGGTTAAAAATTTAAATTCATAGTCAAAAATAAAATTCAGTTAAAAATAAGGTATATATAAAATAATTTTATTGGACAACAAAAGGGCTAAAAGTTAAAAATTCACCAAGTTAAAACTCATAAAACATTAAAATTCAAAGATTAAAAAGTTAATTTGGACATTTAAATTCATTAATTTGGTATAGGAAAGGTTAAAAAATACAAAGTCAAAATTCATTGGGCACGTACATAAAAAGCGAACAGAAAATACTTACCAAGAGGAGGGGTATAAAAGTAGGCACTCCAGCTGCAGAGCTCATTCTGCTTTCGAGCTGTGAGGAGAGAAGATTGTTAGTGAGAAAAGCTTAACCACCCAGATTCAGTTCCCCTAACCACAACACTAACCCTAAACATTTTTATTTTACAAAAATATATTTAGACAATATAAATGGACATAAACATGAATTCATAAATGGTAATATAAAATTTTATTTAATTTGTAAATATGGTTATCAAATAATAACTTAAACTTCAATTCATACTTAAAATTCTATAATTCATTTGGGGATTATAGGGTTAATTGGATGTAAGGGGAACTAAAATTGACAAAACATTAAACCGGGTAGGGAAAATTCAAACGTAAAAAAATGGGACGCACTGGGGAGGGTATAAAAAAGAGGAGCTCCAGGGGAGAGCTTATATCTTTCTTAACCACCGAGCCGACAACATTGTTGTCCAGTCATCCACCAGAGCCAGACAGTTTTTTTGTGTGCCAATCGACCTGAAGAAGGCCCAAGGATTCTAAACATTGTCAAGCACACCTTCCTTTGATTTAAAAAAAAACTCAAAAAATTTTGAGTTTTATTTAATTTTAATTTATTAAAAAACAATTCTGATTTCATTTTTTTTAAAGACGATAATTTAAGTTAATTCATTGAAAAGACAATTTCATTTTAAAAAATAAATAAAATCTTAAAACTGCCCATGATGGGCTCCAATTTTGGGGATGACTGTCCAGTGTGTCCCCTATCCTAACCCTAAACCCTAACCCCAACCACAATAAAAAGTCAAAATGAAAATACAAACATTAAATTTATAATTGGGCAAGAAAAGGGTTAAAAGTTAAAAACTCATTAAGTTAAATTAAGATTATTAAGTTAATTAGGACACTTAAATTCATTAATTTGGTATTGGAAAGGGTTAGGGTGAGCTGGTTGGGCTCTGAAGAGAGGATTGTTGGCAAACAGCGAGAGAATGTAAAGTTTTTCAGTGTGCAAAGCCTGTAGAAGACCCGGGGAGAGTTGAAGCGTTGCCTTTTGTTTTTTTGTACACCTTCTGTAGTTTAAATTTAAACATTTTTTAAATCCAATTTTATTTTTCATCTTTTATTTTATTATATATATAAAAATAAAAACAACAGTGACCCTTTCCTTATGGAGGGTTGGATGGTTGTCCGCTATGGGCGGCGACACCAACGCAACCGTCAACCCCAATGGGACCACCCTTAGCAAAAAGTAGTAAACATAGGACATTTTATTAAGTATGCTTCAGTGTAAGTATATAAAGTATACTACAGACCATGTACTCTCAGTGTACTAGAAAATATACTAATGTAATACTCTTTCAGACTAAATTGGAACATTTTAAGTTTATAAAAGTATCCTTTTAAGTTCATTTTAGGTTTGCAAAAGTACACTTTCAAGTAGATATGTCCACTCATCTATATGCTATCAATGTACTTGGTGTATCCCTCTTGAATACTTGAAGTATATCACAAGTATACTTATCTATACACTGCCATTGTACTAGTTATGTGCTTCAAGTCCATGTTTCTAGTTTATTATAGTATACCTTAAGTATGCTTTTTATAAACTCTGGTTATTTCACTAGTTTACTACAAGTTATACTTAAAGTTTGTTCGGCATATTACTTGTAGATTTCTGTTTATATACCGTATTTTCACGACTAAGGCGCATATAAACGTCTTAGATTTTCTTCAAAATGAGCGATGCGCCCTCTCGTGCAGTGCGCCCTGTGTGTTATTGTAAGGTGGACGTATTAGAGAACCATGAGGCGGACGTAGTAGAGAACATGAAAACGTTAAGGGGGAAGTGTGGGCGTGGATTATGTATAAAAGAACAGGTATGTGCTTTATGCAGAACATTGCGGTTTTAACAACCCTGAAAACGGCAAAGAGACACTCTTATAAAGCTCAGTTCAAACTGAAGGCGATCCGCTACGTGAAGGAACATGGGAATCGAGAAAATTTAAAATTAACGAGTCGATGGTTCGTAAGTGGAGGAAGCTGGAAAACGAGCTGTGACGGGTGAAGAAGACGCAGCTGAGTTTCCGCGGAAATAAAGCGAGGTGGCCAGAGTTGGAGGAAAGACTCGAGCAGTGGATCATCAAGCAAAGAACGAGTGGAAGGAGCGTTTCGATGGTCACTATTCGGCTAAAGGCAGTAACGCTAGTGGAGGAAATGAAAATCGAACATTTCCAAGGAGGTCCGTCTTGGTGCTTAGTATTGTTGTAACTAATACTTAAATAAAGCGCGCCCTATCATCAGGTGCGCCTTATGCGTTTGTGAAATACAGTAATGGCACACGTAACTGAGACTGGGCCTTTTAGTACGGTGCCCCTTTTGGTCGTGAAAATACGGTACTTGAAATAGACTCCTTAAAGTATTCTTACAGTTTACTCATAGTATATGTACTACTGTGGTGTCTGACCCCAACCCAGCACAGTCCCAGACACAGCTCGAGGTTTAAAGTCTAATTTATTAAGGCTAAATTAAATGTCATTCAGGGAATATGGGGCAAAGTATAGAACATGCTGGTTCAACATAAATGCTTCCCAAATCATGGATAATCAGGGTCAAGGGGAACAAAGGGGCCTCATGTTCTGTTATATGTTGCCTACAAACAAATGAAAGAAACAACATAAGTTTCTGAACAAACATAACACTCACCAATACGGCATGAGTGGAGCGTGGAGGTTATCGCTTACCGCCGGACAGTGTTTCCCCCAGAAGAGTTGAGCAGAGAGTGAGGGAACCAACCTGAGCTCCTTTTAAACTTCAGTGCAGCTGCCTCTGATTGAGCAGGTGAGATCACTTCCAGCTGCTCCAGAATGAAATGTGGTATGTTCTGCCCCTCCACTAGTTGCCCTAGCAACAGGCCTGTCTGAGGCCCCGCCCTCTCCCTGTAAGAAACCTTACCTGTCCGGTGGGGCTGGAGCGAGACTCCACAGTACATACTATATGTTAGTATTCTTAAAGTTTACTCATACTATATGTACAGTGTACAGAGTGTGATGTATTTACAAAATCACAAGACAGAATGTTGAAAACAAGTTTGATATATTTTCAAACATTTCAAAAACAAAGACCAATGAGATGTAAATCGTAAATACTTTAAAGTGTTAAACTCCAGCATTATATTAATAAATACATTAAATGTTAAGCACAAGTCAATGACTTGAATGTATTATGCACTTGGAGCAAGATATACTAAGTATTTGTACTTTCTGGCAGAAAAATCTAAAAAGTATACTTGAAGTATAAGTTTTAGTGTAAAAGTATAAGTGTAAGACTTAGTACTTAGTCTTAGACTTCAGTTTATACTTTTCAGTATAAGCCATGTATACTTCACTATACTATTCTTAAGTATATAAAATATAGTTTAGAAAAAGTCACCTTCAAGGATACTTCCTCAATTTTAGTATGGAATAAGTATACTCATAGTACACTTGAAAAAACTTCTTTTTGCTAAGGGTTAAGCTATTGATTTGGGAAGTGGTAAGGTCACACAGTCACTATTGTGATTTGAAGGTTGAAGTCTCATAGGATGATTGTTTTAGTTTGATCTTCTTTGTTCTTCTAATCTAGATATGAGAATTGTATTTAAGTTATGTGACTAAGCTTCATTTTTGGTTCACTTTGGCAGACCTGCGTGTCATTCTGATTGAACCGACCCTTCGCGCACAGGTGAATAAAGACAACTCTTAAATCTTCAACAACAGATCTACAATTTCATCTGCTCACTTGTTGACTTGTTCGCTTGGGCCTGGATGGCCCTTAACCTTTTCAATTTTAATGAGAAGAAAAAAGATGGGATGGTGTTTGGCGCTAGCAGCTCCTGCCTATCCTCCATTGTCAATTTGGGTCCTTTGGCAGTTTATACAAAGTCTTCTGTGACTAACATGGGTTTTAAACTGAACAGTATTTTAAATTAAAGAGTCTAGTTGGTGCCACAGTCAGGTCTGGGTTCTTCCATCTTAGGAAGCAATTTCTGGCACAGCAGCAATTTGGAGCAATAATCCATGCTTTTTTACATTATGGCTGGTTTACTGCAATGTTCTGATGGTCCGTATGTTTGAGTCAGGCAGTCTTCTCTTGCGCATCTCCAATTAGTTCAAAACAGTGCTGCTTGTCTACTAACTGGAACGTGTAAGATCTTACATCCATTCTGGCCTCCCTCCACTGGCTGCCTGTGCATTATAGAGTCCATTTTAAGGTTCTTATGTTTTTAAATCTTTAAATTGTTTTACCCCACCCTACCTCTGAGCTTCTTCAACCCTGCCCCCCTGCTCAGTATCCTCAGGTCAGCTGACCAACTGCTCCTCGAGGTACCGAGGTCTAAGCGAATGCTCAGAGTATTGTCCCTTTTCTGTTGCTACCTCGAAAATGTGGAACATATGCATATCAGACAGGCCTCCTCAATGTCTGTTTTTAAAACCAAGTTTAAAACCCATTTTACTCACTGGCTTGTCTGTTTTATTTGTTACTCACTCACGCTTTTAAACCCATCATGAGACCTTAGTCTGTTTTATATACTGTTTTATTGTTTTGTTTAATTTTCTTGTTATTGGTTTCTGCCAATGTATGTACAGCACTTTGTTTCAGCTGTGGTTGTTTTAAAGCACTTAAAAATCAGGATCAAACTACCATCATCAAGTCAGGTTTCCTTGCTCATCCAACTGAGGTAGGTACAGTAGTGTTCAAAGTAATAGCATTCCAACGTGACTAACCAGATGAAACTATTTTTATTATATATATATATATATATATATATATATATATATATATATATATATATATATATATATATATATATATATATATAATTGCTATATGGCAAACAATTTACTACAAGGTGCAATAGATTATCAGAAAACCAACAAGACCCAGCATTCATGATATGCACGGTCTTAAGGCTGCGCAGTTGTGCAATTACTTGAAAGGGGTGTGTTAAAAAAATAACAGTGTCTGCTGTTGACAACTATTTTGTGCAAACTTTTTTGTTTCTAGAATTTAGCAATCTTGTGAATGACTAAACTTGTATTTAATTGTGTATGACCACAGTTTTTTATACTTCCTAAGATCAGTGGGGTATGAAGTCAACCAACTTATGGCACCTTTCAGCTATAATTCCACTTCAAGATCTTTTTTTGTTGGTCTGGAACTAAGATGCTCCTGGTTTACTGGTGTGTTTGGGTTGTTGTCTTGTTGAAACACATTTCAAGTGCATTTCCTTCAAGTATTCTGATATCTGCAAACTGATCATTGATCCCTGGTATGCAATAAATAGGCCCACTACCATAGTAGAAGAAACATATCATGCACAACCATGCTTCACTGTCTTCAGAGTGAACTGTGGCTTTAATTCTGAGTTTGGGGGTAGTTTCACAAACTGTCTGTGGCCCTTGGATCCAAAAAGAACATTTTTACTCCCATAAGCCCACAAAATTTCTCTTTAGACCAGGTGATATGTTCGTTGGCAAGTTGTAACCTCTTCTGCACATGCCTTTTTTTTAACAGGGTGACACTGTCAGAGCACTTTCAGGTAATACCAGACAGCCTTTGATCATCCTGAAGCTGATCCTTGGCTGAGCCGTTGCCATTCTAGTAATTCTTTGGTCCTTTCTGATGGTTGTCTTCCATTTTCTGCCATGTGGCTCTGGTTTTGCTCTCTATTTTAAGGCATTGGAGATCATTTTAGCTGAACAATCTATATTTTTTTGCACCTGTTTGAGTTTTCCCCTAACCAATCAAATTTTTAACCAAAGTACGCTTCCGAACGTCTGTTTTCCTCAGGCTTTCAATGAGAAATGCATATTCAACAATTGCTGGCTTCATCCTTAAATATGGGCCATCGGATTCACACCTGTTTTTTCACAAAATTGACCTCACTGAATGCCACACTGCTATTTTTTAAACACACCCCAATCAACTAATTGCCCAATTGCACAGCCTTAAGAGCGTGCATATAATGAATGCTGGGTCTTGTTGGTTTACTGAGAATCTATTGCAACTAGTGGTAAATTGTTTGCCATGTAGCAAGAAAAAAAATATAATAAAAACCTGGATTAATCTAGTTAGTCACATTGAACTGGTATCATTTTGAACACTATTGTACATTTTTTTTACATAAACCCAATTAAATATAGGCTACATTGCGAAGCACACAATCATTACAAGGGAAAAAAGTCCCATCTACAACTTTAGAACGCCTCTTTTATTTTGAAAAAGAAATGTATTAAGTCACTTGTAGCTTTGCCTTAAACACAATCACTTCTAATGTCATGTATTTTCTTTTAATTCCTTTTATGAATTAGAATGGTATATTATGCATGCAATACCGCATTAGCCGCTTACATTTTCATCTTCTACAGGAAAAGAAAGATAAATCACAAAATTCCTTTAAAAGTCCAGATGATGCTGCTTGGAAAAGGGTGGTTGGAGAAGCCACAGCATAAAGCGATGTACACAGTTTGCGGTTGCATAGTACAGTACATTGAGTTCCTCATTTTAAAACAGCATGCCGTTTTGTATTGCACATTACTGAAAACTTTGTATGCTGGACCTTTGCCATCGTTCCAATTGTCCCATGTTGGCCATTGTCTCATTTCAGAACATGTATACAGCAAATAGCATCTCTCAAAGACATTATGTACATGTATTCATTATAAAAATAATCACCAACAAATATTCATCTATTACTTTTCTAGTGGAATAAATATTTGTTCATTTGCTTCTCTTTTTCTTCTTTTGTTTGATATTTTACCAAAGAAAATCCTCCCTATTAAGTTCTGTATATTGTGGTCACCTTGAGTTTTAAATCGAGGATAAATTATATTAGTACTAAATTTCACTTTTGAGACAAAAGTTTGGCCACAGGTCAAAGTTGAACTAATATATAAGGAAGCCCGGATCTTCTGTAAGAGAGTGTGGAGTTATATGTGTTGATCTAATTCCACAACTCTTTAAAAAGAACATTGCTCATCATTTTATTTAACAAATACAGGGATGGTGCAACGCTGGTCTGAAAAATCTCTTCTGATTGTCTCAAGCAGCCCAGCTTGACATTGGTTGGTTGGATTTCAAATGGAAAATGGCTCCCTGTTCAATCAACCAATGGGATTTATGCTATGAGGCAGAATGAGACAGAAGCTTGTAAACAGTATCATTAATTATGCACTTTAACTTTAGTTTCATTTGCAGTCTTGGTGTTTCAGTCCAGTAACACACAAACAAATTGCACTTCCAAAAAAGAGATAAATGTGGGCAAAGAAATCTGATTCTTGAAAAAATATGTGCCTGTAAACCGGATTCACATTGTTGGAACAGTTGCTCAAAAATTACGTCAGTTTTTTTATTTACTTTTGCTACTCATTTGTGCTATATACAGTTTTCAAAATTATTTATCCAGATCTATACAAAGGGATCACCTTATTGTGTACCTAAATCAATAAATTAAAGAGCTGCTGCTCAATCTTTTAAGTCAAGTTTATGTCAAGTCAGGCTTTCGGTTGTTGTTTGGGTTCAACTTGTTTCTCCTTTGAAACTTGTTCTAAATAGGTCTTGTAAATTAGGCCCCAAAACTGTGTCAAACTATAAAATACTTAAGCACAGTCACATATTTCGTATATAGGACAGAATCTATTTATGCTTTCTGAGGATTCAAGTAAATAATTGAGTAATTGATCACATGGAGTGATGGTTTTCAGGAAGTACTTTCTGCCTAGTTTTTACACTAATTAAAATATGCTACATTGAATTTAACACTGGATTGTGCAGAATCATCCAATATCCATGTTCTAGACAGTGGTTTGAGTAAAATCAACTACGTAGCAAAGGTTAGAGATTGTGGTAGGAAAAGTGGTAGGAATATGTGGAGCATGTCAGACTCCAAAATTCCCTCCTCTGCAGACTGATTTTCTATAATTCTCCCAAAAAGAGATGCAATTCCTACAACCACTGAAGGTTTGTTACCTAAACATAAGGTTAATAATTCTTCTTGTGCTGCCACCCTATAGGTGCTGCAACAAACTCAAACCTTAAACTGAAACCAAACAAATGCTGCTGGCCAGTGCAGCAATTATCTACTGTCGAGTTTCTTTTTAACGCACTATGAGATGTATAGTTTTTAATGACAGGATATTAGAGATATTTAAATTTTAAAATGGAAACCACCCTAATAGCAACAGTTCCTAACTTATCTTTTGCATTTGTGATTCGCAGTCATAATTATTATTAATTAAATTAAAATATGAACAATTTAGTTAGTGCACTGTATATGATCTTGGAAAAAAATATAAGGAATTAATCTTCTTTTGTATCACTGCTTCATTTACCAGCACCAACCTATTCTGGTGCTGCAGAGTACATAGAAGAAAAATGTACATAATGTACATAGAAGAAAAATGTACATAATGTACATTTCTTAAGTGGATGGGAAGGGATCTAAATGTTATGAATCGCTTCAACATCTGTTTAATCATGACAAGGAAAAGTTAATTTGTTGTATACAGTACATATCATATGATATCAGAACACATCAGTGAAAACAATCCCACAGTTCAGCATGATTTCTTTCCCCATAATCAGATTCCCATGGTGGTGAAAGTACATGTTTTTGTTAGCTAACTTTAAAAATTACTTTCTCTTTTTTGTATTTAGGAGTTTATTTTGATATTCATTTGAATGTCAGGCTTCAATCAGATGTTTTTCTGGGTCGTTGTCTATTGAATGCTGTCTAACAAGCTGTTCATTTGGCATGCATCGTCTTTCTTCTCATCTCTTAGGTGCATTTGCTTTAAAAGGTAACTACAGACCCAGCCAGTGAAACACATGAGTCAGATCACGCTTGACTCCATTTTTTTTCCCATCCCAAAAAGATCCCTGTGTCAAAGCCACACTAGCCATAAGAAGCCAAAATTTAAAGACTATTTTTGTGTCATCTTGAGACGAAAAACTGCTGAAAAATTGTATATTTAAAAGACATTTATCCCAGGACAACCTTATTATTTCAATATGCTTAATTTTTCTCTTAGAGGTGAGAAAAATGACTCCATAGTCCATCTCTTTTTTTATTGACTGAAGCACTGACCCTATTAACCTTTGATAAGACATTTAAGCTGCAATCACAAGAATAGTCTTCCATTTCAATTCAATGATCTAATTAGCTTAATTCGTTATAAATATGATTTTCAAGCTTAAAATAGGCTACCTAGTACTGTTTGTGATCTGCAGATAATGAAATAATTAAGACATAATCACAAGATGTGATATCTCAAGAGAATAAGATATGTACAGTACATCAGGATAAAGATGAGCCTTAAAAACATTACTAGCAACCACAGCAACTCTGTTTCCACACAAAGCACCTTATGGGTTTGGTAAACTCTTGCCCACATTATCTCGACAGAATGTTGGGAGTGAGAAACTGTTGTTTTAGTGCATGTTCTACCATATAGCAAATCTGAATTAATAGAAGCTCCTCTTTTGAATCATGCAACAACTGCCACGCTGTAAAACTTTAGTTTCTGAAGGACATAAACCAACACTTTCCTGTTAACCATTTTTGTGTATTGAGTTACAAACCTCAGGGTACCAAAGCTATTTTTTAATTTGGGACATTTTTTAAAAACTTTTTTTTAATGTTTTCTTTTGGAAAAAAGGTGCCTCATACTTCTACATACATCAACTTGATTCTATTTCATGTCTGGAGGAAACATGCTCTGCAGTCAGGACAACATGCCAGCTACACAGAGAATGAACATGATGTAGCCGATCCTGCTATGTCGCACTTCTAATGTTATAATCCCCTAAAACCCACAGGATTGCCTTGAACCAAATCATATGAGGCAGACCACTGAACTACTGTACTACTGTTGACTTGGCAACCAACATCTGTACTGTATGCTTGTTTTACCTCTATACAGCTTTGATTTCAATGCTAATAAAGCAGCAGATGCTCTCTCTTTAAGGTCTATTAAACACAAAAAACATTTCCTGACCTTATTATTCACGCTGGCAGGGGTGAATCCATCGAACTGAAGATCCCAAACTGCTCCTTAGGTTCTCACAGCATTTTTTTTTATGCCACTTCACATCTCAAAAACATTAAATGGCATCTCAAGTAGTATTATGCTATTGTATTTTACTACACAATCTGTCACAACTATTCCCTTTTCTAACTCTGTTTAGAACAGAAGCAGTATTGTCTTCTTCTCCTACAGTGTGACTGAGATCTGATCCCAGTATCTGCAGAATCTGGTCCGCTCATGACGGTGAAGGTCTTTCACCTAAATGAAACATAAAGCTATGCTACAGAAAAGCTGGCCTTGCTCAAAGTGACCTTTAAATAGCAAAATAGTTTGGGAATGTGAAGCACCAGTTCAAAACTAGCAGCCAAATATCGTTCACACATCCCCTCTCCACCCCGAAACCCCACGAACCCACCACAAACCACCTGTCCACAATCAGGCGATTTAGAAAATTGGACCTTTGTATCTACACCTCATTGTAGGAGAATCCTGAATGCTAGGTACAAAATATTAATGGATTGGAAGCAGAGTGAGTTTGATCATCTATCAGCATGCAATAAGCTAAATGGTGAGAGGATTTATACATGGCCCAGGAGAGGGGTCAGCGACCTTCAGCAGTCTGTGTGCAGCGGACTCTCCTCTGACCTGGTGTTGTGTCCTAGGCACTCAGAGGCCCACATGACGTCACCATCTGACCACTGTCATTAGCTTGCTGATGCAGGCAATAAGCCCAATCTGCGCTGCATATCTGCTGAGAGTTGTGTTAGTACAATCCCAAAAGGTCCCAGAAGAATAAAAAAAAAACAGAAATTAAAGGAATTAGTTAATATATTCTGAACCTGTTGACTACTTGAGCTGTTGATTGACTGATGAGGATTTCCCTGGCAGCTTGACCGAAAACATACACCTGAATGTGATTTTGTTAGATTTAGAAAGCCATGTAAAACAAATTAACCAAAAACAAAAAAAGTACAATTTGGGACCATCTTGGATCTGTTGCAGCGTTTATTTTGGGCAGAATTTGGGCCCTATGAGCTCCTGGTGATAACAGAATTGGGCTCAGAGCCGGTGCCGGGAGTCATGACTGTAGCTGCCCGGTGAACTGCGATTGCGGTGTGGCTTGTATGCATCCTGATAGGGGTCCTGGTAGTCTTGGTAGGGATCCTGCTGCTCCCGGCTGTGCTGCGAGCCGGATGAAATGCGGTTGCGTCCCTTGTGTGCCCTTTCGTTGTGGTAGTTCTCATCCGATGTCATTAGGTTGCGCCGCTCATTGGGGGTGGAGTGGTCCCCCGTGTGGTTGCTCTGTCGCATTCTTTGGCTCTGCTGATCACAGGAACCACAGACACAAGTGAGGCTCGAACAACACAACTCAGCAAAAATGAGGCTGAAAACACCCAAATGTAACCACATTACTATCCTGATATTTCAGTTATCAGATCACTTATAGAGGAAGGATTAATGCAACCAAGAACAAATTCTAATAAGAGACTAGTGGATGTGCACCTGCAGTCCAGAGATGCTGGTAGGGTAGGGGGTGAGGGTGGTGGGGCCCAAGTTGCGTCCCAGCAGGGGATTTAGGGGTGTCGCCAGTGAGGTGTGGGTTGCTTTCCAATAAGCCTCGAGGTATTCAGCAAGATGCTCGCAGGCATCCTCCAGCTGGTTCTCGTCCAGGATGATGTCAAACATTTCCTGTGAGAGAGGAAAAAAGATGGAGGTCATAATGAGGATGATATGGAATGATCATCAATACCATTACAGCTCCTATAACTACATAAAGAGGGTTAGGGTTAGGCTTATATAAAGATAAAAGAAGCTAAAAATTAAATCATAAAAAGTAACTTGAACTGGAGCATCTTTAAACAACAGTACTTTTATTTCAGTATCGCAGTACTTCATCCATCATTGGAGAGTAGACATGGACATGAAATAAGAGAGTCCATGAGCATGTGTGTATATAGGAAATTAACAATCTATTGGCCAGTACAGGATGAAGAGGGTACAGGATGAAGGAGGACATTTACCGGTGGACACTGGGCCAATTTGTCAGCTGCCACAAGCTGCACATTCAGGTGTTTGCTCTGGGATTTCCCTCTGGACTTGACGAGCCTTTGCAGAACCTGGATGACGGGGTAGAAGAGTACACTGTGCTCCAGTTACACTGAATCAAGAGCATCACAGTTCTGGTTGAATCCATTTCAGGTCACTGTCCTCATCACGTGATGAGTTGCACTTTATCACAAGCAGCCTAAGATATTTTGCCTCAGTGATTTAGTTTCTGTACATGCAGGTTTAGAAAGCGAGTCATTTGTTTGTCAGCATGGATAAATGAAATAATGAGCCTTTATATATGAAAGTACAGATATATACACAGAGATTCTAATAAATAATCTTGATGAATTTCAATTTTTAAAGTTTTACATTCTAAAATGAAAAATGAATAATGGTGAGTATTACCTCTATTCCAGTATTGTCTTTAAATATATCAATTTGAAAACTTTTAAGCTAAGGATCTACATGTTACAATAATGTATGTATTGTTTGATACTCATGATTGGATTCCTGTTGAGAATGAGGTTTCAGTATGGCTTTATACATCATGCTGCTTTCTGATTTGTTTGTAGACTGGTCAGCTATATTATAGCATCCATGCTAGGAGGGTGTGAGGGTGTGTGTGTGTGTGTGTGTGTGTGTGTGTGTGTATGTGTGTGTGTGTGAAAAGCCACCCAAGTATTGTGTCACTGCCCTTAAATGAATGCATGTTTTCAATCCAAAGTCTCTCTGAGTGGTCATTGCTGCAGTCCCGGTGTTGTGGGATAGTGCAGCAGATGTTCTTTTCCATGCAGAGGTGCAGATATCTTGGTGCAAACACCTTTACCGACGCCTACACACCAGTCAGAGGCTTTAAACTACTTAATGCTGGTTTGGAGGGAACATTGTGGTGAGCTGCTACACCAGTGGAGGGAAATGGAACATAGAAACTTTTACCTTAAATATGCTGGAACTCTTGTTTAACCTGTGTATTGTTCTTGTTGTTCATCTCCATAAGATGAATGTGGAACAGTTGCTTTGAAAATCATATAACATGCTTAACATTTTGAGGCTAACTTTTGTTTTGTCTGGGCTTGATATGTTGACTATTCCATGTAATCAACTAAATAAACTAGATTTTCGTACAGTAATTTCGTACCCTAACATTGATTTCAACAAACCTTTGGTGAGGATACTTTAACATGGACAATGATAGGGGCCAGTGAGGTCTTGAGGAGCTGAGCCGGGTGGTTGATTGTGTCAGCATCCAGCACCACCAGCTGCAGGGAACGAGCCAGCTCGAAGATCCTTTCAATTTCACTCTGCACCTCAGCTGATGGGACAAGATACAATTAAAATACACACATAAACAGTCAAAGATACTTATTCACTTCCATGTAAGAAAATGTCATTCTTTAAAGCTTTTTATTCTAAATTGTTGGTGATTTTGGTTAGCTTTGGTTTTTATGTTGCTACCTGTGTGCCCACAGTATAAAGAAAAGCTGCTTTGTTTTTTTTTATTTTGTGCAGACTAAACAGAAAATAAACAGAGCACAGCAGAGCATTTCTTACCCAAGCTGGAACGAGTGTTGGATCGTTCAATGATGGCCCTCTTACTGGGGTTATTGAGAACAGACCTCTTGGCTAACGATATATCTGCAGTGACTCGTGTGATAGATATCCTGCAATAGTAAGAAAAAAAAACATTTTCAATAAAGTTAAGATCCTAAGAAAAAAAAGGGCTTACCTACAATAGTAAATATTGAAAGAGCAAGTGCTATATTTGATAGTTTCCTCATTGTTGATTGTACAGTGAAGAATTTGCCCATTTCTGAAAATAGTGCAGTAAAATAACAATATATCATCACACTTAATAAATGTAAGATCATCCAAGCTCTTATTATAATGTATGCTTTTATAAAAAGGATATTTTTGCACTGCAAAGTTAACTCTGCACAGATACGACCTAATTTCAGAACTAAATATATACTCAATACATCCTGCACAACAGTTTGCAAGAGCTCTGTGATTAAAGATGTCAAAATCCAGTGGTTTGTCTTACCTGCCATCAAATCTGTGCTTGAGGAAATCAAAGAGAGCTTTCTGCATCATATCAGTTACCTGCACAGAAGAATCAAAGATATTAGATGATATAGAATATAAAAATATTCTTAGTTTTATAATATGTTGATATTGGCTTTGTTTTCCTGCATGAGAGTAAGTTATTACTGTTATAAGAACAGTCCAGATTAGCAGCCACAGCTTAACTTTCACAGAAACTTTTAAAATTAAATTTAAAACTTTAAAAATGTTTAAAAATCTCAGCTCATCTGTCCTTTATAATAATAGATTGTAATTGTTGACTGTTTGATCACCAAATTGTGTCTGTGTTAGTCTGCTTTAAAATCTTTGTCTTCATAATGTTGGTCAGAGAACTGCAGGTTCTGCTTGGGACCATTACTTGTAAAATATGCCATTTACAAAAGGTGGGACATGAACTTTCTCTTTGTGGGAGTTTCCAGTTTTCTGCCTTCTCCTATCAGCTAAATTGTAAAAAAAAAAATTGAAACTGAAATTCTCAAATGTATCCAGATGTATTCAACAGAATTCAACAAAATCAAAGTTGTGAGTAAACCTCATCATATGTTAACTTCAATTATAGTATTGTACAGAGTCACCAATGCTTTATGCAGTCGGTATAAAAGCATTTAAAAACAGCAATGGAAGCAATAAGGCAGTGCCAATTACACAAGATATTTTCATATGACCTCCTAGACTCGTTAGTGTGGCTGCGATCTGGGTATTCGGCAGGCAATGACAACTCACAATAACTGTGCTAACGGTGAGCTATTTTTGGGTTAGAGTTAGGGAAACATGGACAAGTCTGCTCCTTTGTGTGATTTTGTCCTTTCTGCATGTAGTTCTGATTTTTGGCACTAATAATTAATTAGTGACAGCAAAGCAGTGCTGTTAATAGTGCTTGAACAAAAAATGCTTATTCAGATTCGACACACACACACACACACACACACACGGCTCACCTCATAGCCTTTGAGTGAGGGTCCCACCAGCACTACTGGCCTCATGGAGGGAACCACATCATACGGGGGGATGTGCTCTGTCTGTAGATGCAAAGATCTTTAGTCAGTACCAGTTTTCTCATTAAGAACAAGACAAAGGAACCAAAATAACTCTACAGAAAACACTGCTCTGAATATTCTGTGCAACAGCTGTAATGAACTGCAGAGTCACAACAACTTGATTTACAATCACATGTGTTAAATGAGGGCTGATACCGTATAGTACTATGTTGGAGCATGTAGCAAATGATAATGTTCTAAAGATCAAAATGTAATAAATAGGGATTGAGGGTGACTGAGATTGCTACAATTTCCTTGATATTGCAGTAAATCATATTATACATACATCTTCTGGTGACTTCACACACAATTCTATTTACATTAAGTTATATTTAAACACATTTAGAGAAACATCTTATTACATTTCAACCAAATAATGTTTTACCATTTGCTACATAGATGGATGGATGATTGCTGTACACTAAAATTCACAAAACTAAAGTCTAACCCATTAACACTGCACTAGACAAATACTACAAATAAGTAGGAAAATGACACCACACCATGCCACCATGTGGTAGATATTACTAAAAATGATGTAAGTGTATTTAAGATGCTGAGCTGATAAGCAGAAGACCTAAAATTAATTAAAGTATATTAGAAATAACATTCCTATAGTTTTCCTAAAACAATATATTTGTCATGTAATATACATAAATAGACTACTCACCCACACAAAGCTGCAGATGATTGAAACATTTTACCTTTAATACTATATTTTTATGTGGCTTAAATTCCCTTTTTGAAATGTACAGTATCTATGTGCTTTTGTAGTTGCATAACTTTAAATTCTGTACTCAAACATTCACTGAAAAGGGAATTTAATCAACAAACATGTTAAATACTATGCAATATATAATCATTGATTATAATCAGGGGTGCAACTAATGATTGTTTTTATTATCAATTAATCTGCAGATCATTTTATTTAATAATTTTATAAAGATAGTGTTATTTGAATTTCAACATTCAGTGCTGGTTAAATTTCAATCAGCTAGCCTGCTAGTTGCTGGTAAAATAATAATAATGATAAACTCACTAGAGAAACCTTTGTCCACAACCTTTTACGATGCTTCTTTATAACAGTGACCCCTGACCTTGGCAAACAACATATCCCATAATCCAATTAAAAAAATAACCTTAACAATGTCCATCTGTCTACAAACTACCGTCTTTACATCATATTTAAATTACAGACAGAGTACAATAGCTCAAGTGTTGTGCTTCCTATGATATTGCATGAGGTTGTAACTTTCTGTTTCAGTGCTATTAGTCCCTGTCGTTTCATGATGGCAGCAGCAGCACGAGTCAAGTGAATGGTTAATGAGTGGTGTTTTTTTTTTTTTTTTACCGTCACCAACTTACCACTTTCTGTTTCTGCTTTCCTGTAGGAGGGGAGAGAAGTAACAGTGTTGTCAGTGGCTGCTGCTGTGGGAAGTGTCACCATAATATCTCAGAAACATTTTTTCAGAAACATTTTTTTATATAACCTATCAAAAATAACTGACATGATAAATATGAAACATAGAAAAAAATGTATTTCTATTGTCCTATGTTTATATTCACAAAGTCACATGAATGCAGTTCAGGGGGGTTCATAGTCTTGTCGTTGGGTTCACACTGTGGTAAGCCCCAGTCTCAGACCGCCTGCAGTCCTCAACTGGAGGAAGAGGAGGATCATGGGAACAACAACTCTACGCAGTGAACTTATGCTCTATGCAGAGACATGGGAAGGCTTTAGAGTCTTATCCTCTCTATGTTGTTGTGGTGCAGGAAGCTTGGCTCTAAGCTGGCTACTAACAGCCCTCTCCCCCTGTCCGGCGCTCTCACCTGCCGAGGATATGAGGGGTCGGATAGAGGCAGAGACCTCATCCTCTACACTGGAAGAAGAGTTGCCTCCAGACTTACTGGAAAAGAAAAGAGGGGATAAAGAAAGACAGAAACACACCATGATATTAATGTGGAAAACTCCAAGGAAAAAAATCAAATTAAACTGCCAATGCTTAAACGGATCATTCGAAGAAAAATATTAATTAACAATTCTTTTGTGGTTTTGTGGGTTGAATAGCTTACAGAAAGGTAAAAGGTGAGTTTAAATTGGGCCAGACAAATTAATTATGCTGCATGTTTATTTGATCATTTGTCCCCTTAATCCAGATCTCCATTTGAGTCACTTATGTGACCATTGGTCAACAAAATCAAAAATGTGGTCCCAGTTAGTCTGGTAATGGTAATCCAGCATGTTCCATAGGTAGTAAGTTTAAAATGCTCATTGTTAGAGTTAGATGATGTAATATTTGTCCTAACGAGTCAGTCAAATTCCAAAGAAGTGACATTTAGATTTTTTACTGCAGGTATTATTCAAGAGTGGTCTGATATTCAAATTAAAGCAGTAAATCGGCACAAAATAATTCCACATGGAACATAAATAATGCTAATCTTTATTTTAAAAGTTTAAGAAAAACATCTTTACATTTTAACCAGATCATAAAAAATAGAGAAAATCAGATATCAACATACATTGATTCTATTATATTTGTCTTTTTCCATCTGACATGTTCAACTGTGATGTCAAAGTTTGTCCTAAATCACTTTTAAAAAATGACCTTTCAGAATTTTAGACTTTCCAATACCCCTGGAAGGCAGCATACCTCACATAGGGCCACCATGTATTAGTTACAGTAAAATATACTTGTGTTAAATGGGATAGAATTGTCTCTCCTTGTCTGTGAGACTTTTTGTGACAAAAAGCCACTGGGGCCAAAATGAAATGCTAAAGCACACCAGTCTTGTAGGATTAGTATTAAACTCAACAATAAGGCTTGAGGAAGTGCATGTGAGCTACTGTACAAACTCTGGATGACAGAACCTTCAAGACACATTACACACAGGGAAAATAGGAGGCTGAACAGACTGCTAATTGCAGCTATTGAAAGAGTTTTACTGTCACTGTATGAGTGGAGGAGATGGAGTTAATAGGTATGAGTCATGCAGACCTGCATCAAAGTAGAACTTAAAATAAACCATAGAGAGATTTAAAGAGTGAGAGATATTAGCCTTTTACCAAATAGGTTACTGGACACATTGCATCTGATGAAAAAATCTTACTGTCTGTATCCGATTTGTCCAGATGTATGGACACTGACCATCTCTGACAATAACATATACATACCATCTATAATATTTATATTTGGATGCAAAGGAAAACTGGCAACTGTTAGCATTTATTATTATTATTTTCAATGGTTTTGTCAGATAATGTCCTTTATAATATAACCCAAGGTAACCCAATATCAAAAATCCACAACCCAAAGATATTCAATTTACTGTCATAGCTGACAAAGAAAAGCAGCAAATCTTCACAGGAGAGAAGCAGCAAGCAAAATTATTTGGTGGGAAATGACTGAACAATCTTTCTGCAGATTGACTGATTAATCCATCAGTTGTTTCGGCTATACATTTTTTAATCTTCCTATTTACTTACCCTTGGACTCTGCCTCTCTTTTGCTCCTGCTGGAGCCGGATGTTCTCGAGCTTCAGAGGGCTGGGGATAAAACCGATCTCGCAGCCCTCTTTCACTAAGCGACCAATCCACCAGTCATTGTTAAACTTCTGAAAACACACACAAAAACATGGAAATCATCAAAAATAAATCCACAGATTGAGCCATGAGTACAGTAGGTGTCATGTTTAATATTAATAAAAACAAAAAGTATATGTGTACTTCTTTTATGTGGAGGAAATCCTTGGCATCGAAGGAGATGGCTGTGGCAGGAACTGGAACGTCCTCATCCAAGGCACCACAATAGCTGACATTTGTCCTTACAGCAAATGCCACAGGTTTAGTCTGCAGGTTAGAAACAGTTACATTTAGCAGGTAAGAGAAGAATTTTAATATGTTGTTTATCCACACAGCTGCTATAACAGTTTGTATCACTATTTTAATGGTTTATCCACTAATGACTTGTAAAGACATTTCAGATATATAATACCCAGACTGACTAAGCTGTATTCTTGATGGCTACCTTGGCTCTCTCCAGTTGAACGGTGGCCTGCTGTTCCCTCTCCTGACGGCTCTGTCCCGGTCCTTGGCTCTGGCTTGGGCTCTGGCTCTGGACCTGGGCCGGCACCTCCCGCTCCTCCTCGAGAGAGACATCCGAGTCTGAAGGTCTGCTTGTGTATGAATCAGCTGAGCCCTGCAAGCAGAAATCACCCAATGGGTTACTAAAGCTGTACAGCTACAATATAGATTTAAACCTTTAGGATTGTTGTCCTTCATGTTTGTCCAATTCTACTTAATTATTTGAAGCTCTTGTGATAGATATTTGCATTTGAGGTCTGAGATAATAAGAAAAAAATGCCAGATCAGTTTAGAGACAAAGGCAAAAATAAGTCTGGACTTTTCTGTCAGTAAGTTGCTATAAAACTTCACCCTGCAAAGACATTACAGTCAGCAAAGCTCCAGCAACAGGAAATGACCACAAGACCATAAACGCGTGTTCAAGGCTAATGCAGATTAACAATAGCAAAGTAGGGTCAATTCACTTTTAAAAACCCATTTACTATAAGAGAACACTCAGTAAAAATGGCATTCAAACCATCTCCACAGCAGTAAGAGAATGTGTGAGGGATTGATCTGCCCATATTGACTTCAATTCCAAAAAAGCACCTGAAAGTCCTCTATTGTCTCTTTGAAATGACAAAAACCGGGAAGCACAATGAGGTCAACTATAAGTTTTTTTTTTCCTTTTTAAATTGATACAGGTTTGGGATTCACATGAATTTGCAATCGGAGTGTCAAGTTCAGAGTGGAGGATTGGCACTGTGAATGCACAACAGGTAAAATGGATGATGCAGAAAAGAGACGACTGCCAGGAGCATCTCAGACAAAGTGGAGTTTCCAATCCTGTGTCATCAGCAGTTTGTTTGACCACACACAGCCAATCTCACACTTACAGACATTTCTGAATGGTGGTGAGTTTGATCCCTGTTCACAAAACAGCATCTACAGCAACCAGGAGCTCATTTTTTTTTCCTTTCTCTGCCTTGTTTCATGCAACCATGCCATAGGGTTTTGAAATGTGACACTCACAGCGCAGTTTATCCGAACCCGACTTTGAGGTTTCCCGATAATTTTTATTGTGCCAATGCCTCTTTCCAGAAACAATTTCCTGATTGGTCATGAATATGGAAGCCAATTTCCCTCAGCCAACTCATATGGAGCAGATTATTATTTAAATGTTAAATATATGGCGCATTAGTGTTTGGCATCTCAGCTCTGACCTCATCGGTCGCCACAAGAAACACTGATCTCACACAGCAGGGAGCAATGAAAAGTTATGCCTGATAAAAATAAAAAGACCTCATTAGGAGATTTGTATTATACTACATCAAAATAATGAAATGGTAAATCTAAAAAACAGTACAACTAAATTTGATCAAGTCATATTTTTTAATTTCTTTTTTTGGCACAAATTGAATTGCATTAACAATCCACAGAATTTGCTGTTAGAGTTTCATTGGTAATGCACAAAAAAAAGAAAAAAAATCACAAAAATTGAGAATTCCACTTTGATGTGACAAACATGGTTGACTTTGCTTATTTTTTACTTCAGCCAGTCACATTAATCAACTGAATTATTTGAGTGTTGATTTTCAATGCTTCCTGCTTACCAATCCACCAGTATTTCATGGATTACTGGATTCATTAAGACAGCTATTTTGTACTTCGAGTGTTAGAATAGTGAGATAGATTATGTAATGAAGACAGAAACAGGCCTCTAGAGACTCAAATTTGAAATTTACCTTGTTTAACAGATATATTGGATCAGATTCCAGCGGTTAAAGCAGCATTATCCCTCCACTTTGCTGGAAGCCTATACTGTGTAACATGAGAACAGATTTTTTTAAATTTTCTTCCATGTTAACCCTATTGCTAACCCTATTTCATGATCTGCATCATCGGACTGACAAAAACACAGATGACAGAGAAAGTTAAAGACAACCGAAATTTGTCTTCTCATCATTGCTGAGTAAACTACATCTTTGTAGGCTGAAAGCAATTCCTTTACTTTTTCCAATAAGCTCAATTCTCTATACACCAGCACTTTCAGATGTGTCCACTGACATTTGAGTTGTGGTCACAACAAATAATAGATCTGAAAAACTAAATGAAGTGATGGCAAACTGAACTCTAGACAAATGTGACTTTTAAGAAATTAGATATTAGTACAAATGCCAAGTGCATAATGTTTTGTATAACAGTCCTATATCCTAATATAAAATAGCTAGTGTGTTGTCATTTCTCATATTTATACAGCAACATCTGTGATTAATTCATTGAAATGAAAATGTTTAACCAGAGCAAGATTCACAGTTATTGATTTCTACTCTGATTCCTGAACTTTTGTTGTTCAATAACACATCTCTGCTTCATTTACCTCAACAGAAGCACCCGCAGTGGATTTTTTCTCCCCTGTAGTGCATTTTCTTGCATAGTCAGGGCTTTTTTCAGTTTAGTGCCTTGAGGCATGCTGGAATTCATCCTGCCGCACAGCCAGAATTCCAGTAAGGTAGGCAATTTTTTCGGTGGGACACAACTGGCCCAAGTCTTCTCCTTCTGCTGTGTTAATCTAAACAATCAGCTACTAATGATGATTCAATTAAGGAAGACCATTAGTCTCAAGAAGATCAATCAGGCCAGTCATCACAGCTAAGCACTTCTCGTTTTCTTCTTTTTTATATATATATATATATATATATATATATATATATATATATATATATATATAAACAAACAAGCCAGTGGTGGCGAAGCCTGACTTCAGCACACTGCTCCCCTGGAATGTGAGTGCATCTAATCACAAAGTGGGAAACTAAAATAGTTTCTTTAGGAAAGATTAAGCTTTTTACTCGTTTATTAAACAGATACATCACTCTAACAGGAAAAATAAAACATTTCTGCTGGACTTAATGATTTTGTCATCTATTTTTTTTAAAAAGGAGCATACCACCAATTTTACACATTTGTTTTGTAGCCATAGGGGGAACTAAACATCTGTATGATAACAAATATAGATATTATGTTTCAAAATTAGAACCTGTGTTATAATCTGTACTGTATGGGCATTTACCAGGCAGGGAGGGTCTAATTGGGTTGCATTATGGGATATGTAGTGTTTTGGAGGGTTTAACCCATACTAGAGACTCAAATTCAAGATGTCTCCACCTCTGCTGCTTTGATTTGAACTATTCTTCTCATATCCTGCCTCTTTAATAACCCTTTAACAGTGAGCATGCCTGCACTATATCTACAAGAATAAATTATGTGGATTTGATCAACACCAGCACACTAACAAGTCTTTGAAACACTGTTTCACAAATATGTGTGGATGCTTTGTGGTTGCACCGTAGCATCTGAGCCATTATCCAATGGAGTAGCTTCAGCATGTGACTCATCAACATCAGAATCCTCTTAATGACATCACAATGCCTGTTTTTTGCCTTCACAGCAGAGCATCAGAGCATTTATAACACAAAGTTGCAGATGTAAAATAAGAAATGCTTGGTTGCATTATTTTACATTCTTTTTTCTTTTTTTAAAAAAAAGTGATAAATGTAAAAATGTGACCAACATGAATTTGAGTCAAGTTGTGTAATGGGCCTTAGGGAGAAAAATCAGTAATCTGCATTTTTCCATCTTCCTCTTTGAATCAGGGCTCGGTCCGTCTCTGAGAAGCACAGAGTGTGATGAGCACTAAATGGCTCCTCCTGACTGGTGGTTTCCTGCCATTGATTCTTACAGGATTAAAGGCAGTTTGCGCCCACATATAAACCACATACAGAACCGTACATCTCAGGCACATACATATATAAAAGGGAAATATACATCAACAAATCAGAAGCCATCGGCCCCCCCACACACACAAGCATACACACATGCACCAACACCCACCCACCCACCCAACCCCCTTCAAGCCAAGCAGATCCCACGATCACGCTAGGCTGTACCATTGACTTACCCATCAAAGGCCTCTTATGAGTATGTGCACACGTCCATCAACAAACACACACCAGTGGAGCACAAAGGAAGAATGACAGGCACACATTCAAAAACACTCACCGCCTCCGAGTCTTCAAATCCATGCAGGTACAAATTGTCATACATGGAGGTTTGATATTCCAACGAGCGCCTCTAGAAGAATGAGGGGGAAAAAATGAGAGTGGAGGCGGAGGAGGAAGGAGGGGGTACCACAGAGAGAGAGAAAAAAAAAAGGATGGATGGGGGGATGACGACAATCCCTTCTCTCCACAGCAGAGAAGAATAATTGAAAAAAAAATGTATATATATATAAATATATATATAAATATATATATAAATATATATCTTCCCCTCCCGCTGGATCACGCCTGGTTCTCTGGAGGCCCGTCGCTTGATGGATGCAGCTTCTCCCTGATCCCAGAGTACTGCTGGCTGGCTCACATTATAGGATGGAGAGGCTCTCCCTGGAGGTAGCCCAATCCTAGCATTTCATTTCATCGGGCATCCACGCATGCACACACACAAACATCCACACAGACACACACATATATACACGTACGCGACAAGCGGCAGAGGCAGTAGCGGCAGCAGCAGCAGAGCAGTGGATCCTTCCTCAATATCCAAGCCCGATGACAGAGCCAATGTGCAGGGAGCTGATTGGCTGGCTAGCTGTCCATTCAGCTTGGATGAGTGCTCTCCTTGATTTTTTTTTTTAGTGCAGGGAGGTAGCATGGACCAGGGGAGGGGGATGGAGGCATAAAAGAGGGGAGCAGCATCCTCCATTTCCCTGTTACCTCTCATTCTCACTCTGCTTATTTAGTCCCAAGGGAGGACAGAAACACATTAGACATTGAGTCTAATGAATCTATACTTGTATATATCTGTATACATTTAAAGGAATAGTTGTGATCTGTTCAGACCTTAATAACATAATATATATTATTATTATTATAATATATAATAATAATAATAATAATAATATACACCAAAATATAATACTATTTTGGTCCAGGGCTGTACACAGCAAGTAAACATTTATATTTCTGAAGCTGGAATCAAAGAAAGTAGATTTCTTTCTTAAAAAGATTGACTCAAAATAGTGAATTATATATAAAAAAATAATTGCAGAGGGATTTTCTGTCAATTGACTATCATTGCAGCTAAGTAAAGTGTATTAATATTAATATTTTGCCCCCTCTATATTAATGGACTGATAGCACAGGTTTCCCTAATGAAGAGCTTGTGAGTTAAGGATTATTTGCCACTATTACAGCTTTTACTTTGTAATTTTCTTTTCTAAACAATAACAGAATACCATTATTTTATTCAATGCTATAAAAGACATGTTTAACTCTATCCGCTGCCTACACTTTGGTGAAGCAAAAAGCAAACACCTCCCTCATTTCCCCAACATAGTTCTGTACATTACGCCAGTGGCCACTTGGAGGAAGCCGCGGATTTAAAATAACACAAATTACTCTGATAAGTAAGAACTCAAATATTACAGATTGGCAGCATCATTCCACATGATTTAAATAGATTTATGTCAACAGTACATGCACATGAGGTCAAAGTCTGAAAGCTCATATGTCTCCTGACAAAGAAATCTACTTTAATACTTTATTATGGGAAGGAAACACCATACCTGACTCTCTCACACATTTTGTACATCTTAATGCTCATATCAATAATGTTTTCTTGTGAGGTGGTGTTATAGGAATGAATTACAATGGATATAACCTTACAATAACAGCCCTAATGTATTAATTAACTTCTAATGCATTTTGGATATTTTTTTCTACATATCAAAATCATGTCCCACATTTTTTCTCCAATATTTCTCTACTTTTCACTGTATAAAACCATTTTAAAACCTTAATCAGTTAATGACAAACTATGCAATGATGAATAACTATTCTCACGGGATTATCACAATTTATAAGTAGTTAAATAATGTTTTTCTGCCCTTATTTGAGTGATTATGCAAGTCGTAATTTGTATGCAAGTTGTACTTTCTTCACTGATCTCTTTAAAAGTTGCAAAATACTGCTCTTATTCTGAAAGAAAAGTCATTGGACTTCAGCAAAGCTCTCATTTCCTAAATGAAAGACCCCTGAATTTTAATATTTCATTAAGAATATGACATGAATGTTTAGAATAAATCTCAGTCTCCTTACCTGTCTCAGGATGAAGCTAGTGGAGGTGGTGCTGCCATCAGACCTCTTGAGGCGACTCCTCCTAGAATAAGTCCCTCTGTTCACCTGTATGAAAATAAAATGAGATGTCAACCAGCAAAAACACTTTCACAAATTAAACACCTAGAGCGAATAAAGAACTACTTACAAGAACTACTAGACTAAATGAAAATATGTTTAAATTGAATGTAAATGAAACTATGTGCACCTTAGATGTTATTTTTCCACATGAATGCAACATGTAACAAGACAAATGTGCCATAAACTATATGTTGTATGTGTTATGTTTGTCTTGTCTTTTTACTTTTCTCTTTACCTCATGACTCTCTCATTCTGTCTTTTTCTCTTTTTTAAAACATCCAAATATATCAGCAGAGTCCATCTCCAGGGAGCTAAATTAATTATCTGCCAGTGATCTGCCCCATTTTGGTTTAAATCTCCAGAGTAAATGTGACAATGTCACTGGTAAAAAGTCAGAACCTACTTCCCTGAATTCATGAAACAGGGACATTAATCTGGGTCAACATTTTTCTCTCTCTGTCTCCCAACTCAAATCAACAAGCAGAGAGAATAGAGATAAAGTTTGCTAAGTCCGAATACCTGGCTATTACTATCAGCCCGTAGCTGGATGAATGAAAACTAAGTTATCAACTATGACCTTACACATATGACAAAATAATATCTAAAACCTGATATTTCTCGTTGAAGAAAATGAGAGTGGCTGTGGGCACAACTGTAAAACCTAAAAGTCTAAAATGAATGTTGGCTGAGATGAGTCCTGGTTGGTAGCAGATTTTAAAGATCATAGATAAATAGGACAACATGTATGGCTTTTAAATCATCAGCGGAACCAGATGTTATATTTAAAAAAACGGACTAAAAGTGCAAGGTCTAAGAAATATGTACGTGCATATTTAATTAACCGAGAGCAAGACTGACCCTATTCTGATGCATTTAATCAGTCAAATAACAATTTAAGCAATCTAACCTCTAATATAATGTTCACTGTTTTCAACTGGAGCACATGTATTATACCATAAATAAAAACACAAGGAAAACATAGTAAAATGATGAGAAATATTAAAATGATAAATCTTACAACTTTGAAATAAGACAATAAAACAGTTTATAAAGGATTTATATGAGTATTTCTTACTGTTTCATATAGATTAGTAACAACTATAAAATACAACAATAAGGCAAATAACTTGATATGAAGAGGTGCTCGGTAGTTTAATGTATTTTCAATGTATATATTATTAGGACTTATTATTATTATTACAACACAGTTTTACATAGAAGGTTATTTAAAAACTTACGTTCTGACTTTTTAACAAAAAGTAGTGATATTTGGGCTATAAAATAATTACTCCCACTTGAGTGATGCTGTAATTTTTACTTTTACTAGCTTCTTGCTAGTATTATTTTAGTAAATGGTTTAAATTCTCCAGTAATCACGCTTTTAAAGTATTTTCTATGGAGATTTCCGTGCCACATTTAGAAGAAAAGTAGCCCAGAAGCTCGTCTCGAGGTCACCTGGCTGTTTTACCTGGAAAATGGGCGCCTGGATGCCCTCTCCAATCTTGTTCCGAATGTAGATGTGTCGGGACATTTCGGCCAGCACATCAGTCCAGAGGGCTGGCTGCTCCGGTCCAGCCCAGCGGAGGGGTGTCGGGTTCCGGGCTGCGTGCTCCAGCTTCACGCGCGCCGCTCTTCTTGAGCTCTCCTCCACGAGACCTGTGCGCGAGACAGGTGTTCCGCTTTGATCCACTGCGTGCGCTTGCACACAACTGCTGCCTCTCGAGCCGCTGTGGACCAGCTGCAGCTGATTGATGATGGACGCGACTATTTTAATCCGGAGGGGGGGAGGAGCCTTAATTTAGCCTGAAGAAAGAGGCATCAAGTGACTATTTTAGACAGAAAAAGCAGCTATTTTAGTCTCAAATAGCCCTAAGGATCCAGTTAATGATACAATTATATAAATAACTATTTTAAAAATGGAACAATAAATGGTAGCCTACACATGGTTGAAGGAAGGGGTTCATACAAACGCTTCTTTATTTAAAGGGGCCATATTTTTTAAATTTTCACAGTTCAATATTTAAATTTTGTAGTATATTTATAAAAATGAGTATTATTCTATGGTCCAGCCTGTTCCCCCTCCTCCTCTTACTGAAACCCTCTAATCAAAAGTATGTTTAATACATCGGACACCTCCAAACATGAATTCTCTAAATGTTTCAAATTCAGAAAAGGGGCGATTTGGGTTCTGTTTAATCACTTTACAAGCACCAATGTAAGAATCTTCATGATCTGTGGTATCTTTGAATATGACTGGTAATTTGTTCCTCTTTATAAAAATATCAAATGGCTTATAAGCATTTTATTACATCAACAGTTCTCTAAAACTCTTTAATTTATGGCTTCAAAGGTGTCCTTTCAGGTATGTATTGTGTATTAATGTATGTACTCAATATGATCTCTTTAATTTGGAAAAAAAAAACCTAAAATCTAAAATGAAATATACATATAATATTGACACAAAATGTGCTTATTTTAAGAATCAAAATGATGCAGTTTGTTCTCTCTGTAGAAACGTCAACATGTTATATCTCCTGTTGCCCAGCAGATGTCAGCATTGTCAACAAAAAAGTGAAATATTTTGTAGTTATTTTCCTGAGGAGGGCGACACAGTGGTGCAGTGAATACAGCAAGAAGGTTGCAGATTCAAGACCTTGAGCTGGGACCTTTCTGTGTGTAGTTTTCATGTTCTCCCCATGTCTGTGTGGGTTATATCTGGATTCTCTGGCTTCTTTCCACAGTCCAAAGACATGCTTAGACTCTTTGACTATAGCTGTTAGTGTGGGACTGGTGGAGACACGATGGAGCCAATCCCAGCACATTACAGGTGAGTGGCAGGGATACACCCCAGACGGTCCCCAGCCTATCATGGGGCACACACCATTCACTCATGCACTCACACCTATGGGCAATTAACCTCTTAATTAACCAATTAACCTCTGCATGTTTTTGGACTATGAGAGGAAGCCGGAGAACCCAGAGAAAATCCATGCATGGGGAGAACATGCAAACTCCACACAGAAACGTCCCAGACGAAGATCTTGAACCTGTAACCTTCTTGCTGTGAGGTAACAGCGCTACCCACCACACCACCGTGTCTAAAACATCAACTTGTTCATCTTATTAATCATAATTTTGAAAAGCTTTACAAACATGTAGTCAAAATAACCTTGTTTTGCTGTTAAATTGGAGTTTAACTATATTGCTTCAAAGAGAAGTTGTTTTGCAGGGCTTTAACTTAATGTGATTTATGGGTATAGCAGATACTATATTACAGATGCAGAAGCAACCCCAGATACACAATAATCTAATATCCACACATAATAATGTTTTTTTTTTTTATTCAAAATCAATTGTTCATATTTGGACCTTGATACAGCTTAGCAATGTAAGAAACTGAAACTGTTAAGCAGCTTTTTTCAGCACCAAAACAGCTTGTGGAAAATAATGGCCAAAAATGGCCAAATCATTCTGGGTGTGGTATATCCATGTTCAGGGAAACTCATGTTTTTGATTATTTCAAATACAGAGCATCTAACACTTCCAGAGCCCAAGTTAAAAATAGTTTTTTGGGAATATGTAGTTATTCATTTTTTCTTTGGTATGGGGCCATGTTAAGCAAGAATACAATAACAATTTATTAATAAATTTCTCAGTTCTGCACTCTGCAGAGTTATTGCCCTTTTGCTTTGTAGGGCAGTATGGTTATGGCTAAGTTTTTTAAAAAAATGCTAATTATTCACATGATGAGAAAAATACCCCACTATGTTAAGGAAAATACAACATCATTAATTGTTGTATTTGTGGTACAGAAGATGTTTTCCATATGAACTAGATTGTATCATGTAGGCACCCAATTCATATGAAGGAAAATCTGGAGCAATTTGTAGCCATGTATTTTTCTTTTTGACTCTAGCAAACAAAAATAGACAAGAACACTTAGTAGCAGATCATTCAGGTGAGCTCCTCTGTCCATTTCTATTACTTAGGCTGACATCTTTGCTTTGCTTTTTTCAGTGAGGTTCCTCAGTGTCTCTGCACTCACCTGGGAGCTGTATGGACAAAGCTTCAGATATTTTATTCTATGCTTGAAATAACCATCTCTTCCTTCACATGGTCTGTTGAACCTGCATAGATAAAAGATAGTAGAAAGAAGAAAGGTCCACATATGAAACACTTTATTGCCTGATGATGCATGAAACCTTTAGACATCCTCATGATTAAAACACGACGGTCTACTCTACAGATAAGAAAAGCATTCAGAAAATTATTATTCAAAAGATAAAGAGTAACTGACACTGTAAACTGTTAACCACAAGCCAAGGTTTATTGTCTGGTGCATTTTCTTTTTGTCTAACAGGAGCAAAATAGCATTACTGTTTAACAGTAGAAGAAGGTTATGTATTATATAGTAATGTTTATGGATGTGGTTGAGAAATGTGATGCTGTTTTGATCATTGATAATTTAAGAGTAGGCAGGAAATGGGGCTGAAACGAAAAGCATCAAGTGATGAGTTAAATTTAACAGAGAAGAGTTTGTCAATGGGATTTTCTTGTCCTAAATCCTACAATTGACAGCTAAATTGTAAAAAAAAAAAAAACAACACCTTTGACTGATAGGAGACAAATAAACACATTGTCTTTCGTAAAAACATCCCTTATCAACATTTCAATTAATATAAAAACTCAGAGTTCAGTGTGTGTGCAGTGATGAGTACACCTTCTATGTCATGTGTGTAATATTTATGGCCTTTTGCTCCAGTTTTCACAGTCACTAAATGGGAGGAAAAAAATGGATGGATGAATAAATAAATGTAGAGCACCAGTGCATAAGAGTCGTCTATTTCGGTGACCTGGTGGTTTTACCAGTGGAGTCAAAGCTGCTCACTGGGCTGTGTCCAGTAAACACAGTGCATAGTCTGTTCAGAGCAATGAAAAGAGAATTTTATTAAATGTGTGATATCATCTGATTAGCATAAGAACTATATAAATCACAACTTGTATTTGATATGTTAAGCATATCCAAAAATAGCCAGTCATTTTCTTCATTTGCTTATTATAAGGATGAGTGAATACATGCAGAAAGACAGATGCTGCATGGAAAAGAATATCAGACCTTCTGGCGCTGAACGGTGGACGGGGTTGTTGTTGCTGCCATGATTAGGCCGCACTGCAGAATCACCTGCCTGCTCTCAATGGGAAACACAAACAGGATTACAGCCTTGGCGATAAAAAGCAGGATTACCAGGAACCGAGCCTGCAGTGCCTATTATCTCACGAAAGGATTAATCCTACAAAAGTGGTGGTGAGGCAAGAGTGGACAAGTCACATATTTGATCAAAGCTCTGTAAATCCTCAAAAATCTAGTCGAGAGTGTTAATAAAATATCTATGCCACCTTCTGCAGAAATCACACATATGAAGTCATTTATAACATCAGATATCTCTCTCTCTCTCTCTCTCTCTCTCTCTATATATATATATATATATATATTATTAGTTTACAAATGTATATAATTAATTAGCTTTTAAATTTTAAAAATTTAAATAAATAACTAAATGGATAAATAAAGAAGAAATTCAGTTTTTAAGGTTACAAGGAATATTTAGATCTGGCCTTTTCTCCGCCAATGCTTCCATTTCTTCTATTATTCATCATCCTGTGAACTTCCAACAAAATATACCATACAGGACAAATAGTGGATCTCAAGGTACTGATGACTCACCTGCATGTCTGTCTTCTCTCAGGCAGCATCAATTTTTAAAGACACAGGGGAAGCAGAGGGAGTGAAGATGTTCAAAAAGGGGGTTTTGGGCATCAGTCAGTCCACTTAATAGAGGACTACTACTTCTGACTGGACAAAGAATTGGCAAACAAACGTTTTGTTCAAATTTGTATTGTTGTTGGTATTAAATTAGGCAAAATCCATAGTATGTGTTGTCACATCTGGATTCTTTTCAGACTTGAAAAGAAGTGAACAGTCATTTATATTAAGTGGGGGCCTGTTCTGTTCTGCCTGTGAAGCTGTGTCCAGCGGCTGAGTAGATTGTTAATGTTTTCCTAAGTCTTCTATCAGCCATGCTGTTCAGGTTCTCTGCCCCCATGTTCTCACTGATCACAGTCAAATAGAATTCTAATTTACTTTGTGATTTCTTCTTTTTCTCAGATTTGGTTGGGCCAAACAGTTTGGTGCATTTGAATTTCAATTATTGAAAGGTTTTGGTCTGGTTCTGCCCTGCATACAATATAGGCTGTGCATCTGTTTTTGCACAATTCTGGGCTTCCAGCCGACATTCTTTTCCATTTTTAGGAGGTTTTGGCTGGACCCCTTACTTAATATTATTGGGTCTGAATTCACAGTTTTGAGCCAGGTTCTAACTGGAATCAAAATTTTTTTTTCATGGCATAAAAACCCCTTCTTGCCTTCAGCTCACAGACAACATGTCCAGAGGAACTGATATTAAAGCATAAATAGGTATAATGTTCTGTTTGGTCTTTGTTTTCTTTTACTAAATTAAATTTATATTGGGAGGGGGAAATGAAAAGAACAATATTTTAGTCTTTGCCTTGTATATACCTCTATGATTGTGGAGGATCAGTCTTCCAGAGTCCCACAGGGGCAGGGGCTTTTTAATTTTTTAGGTTTTGACTGTCCTTGTCAAACCAAGCGTTCTTTTTTGTTGATTTTCTTCTGTTTCTAGTTTCAATTTAGCTTTATCTATAATTCACATGTTGGACTGTCTTGAGGATGCCTTCAGTAGTTGGAGAGTAGAGGTATTTTATAAACTTTTGCAGTAATAATTTAATCTCTTCCCTATTGCTTACTCCTATCTGGGGTGTCCTGGGTGTGTTGAGCAGCTTGTTTGATCCAGTGTTGGTTGTGGTTTTGATAAAGGGATTTGGGGCTTAACTGTGATCATACGCTGCTTTTGGCACAAAATGTGAAGTTGAACAATAAGTGAACCTTCCCAAAGAATCTTCTCTTGCACAGACATTGTATAGTGTACAGCTTGAGGCTCCTGCAGAGTTGTAATATCTTCCTGTTGATCACAGTGCTGTGAAAGTTATTTCCAGGAGGCCGGTGGAAGTGATGAGTAGAGGAGTGAGTTGGGTGATAAAATTGTCTCCTTGACTACTAGTGACTTCAGGATCTCTACCAGTCCGGACATTAAAATAGCCACAGATGATAGTCCCCTGCATTTCATTATGGTATGTCTCTGATGTATCACCTTTTCCAGTGATTGAAACTCCTGCCTGCTGGCAAAGACCATCCCCAAGAAGAATCAATCTTTATACCGTAATTAATCATTAATCATATTTCACCAATGTCAAACAATATAAAGTGGTACTAGGTGCAATACTGACACACGCTTTCTCAACATTTGGCCTTGTGCCTTGACTGCAGTATTATTCAGATTAATTAATATTTATAGCAGCTGAGACAATCACTGTTTGACAGAAAAGAACATTTTTTCTTAAGGTGCATTCTGACTTTTTATCATCACTGAGGCAACTTACCTGGGTGACGCTGGGAGAGCAACGGTGGAGTTGTGCCACATCAAGGTGAGTCAGAATTGTTTAAATGTCCCATATTTTCCACATTTTACACTTTCCTGGGTTTAATTTGAAGGTTTGATGTCCCTAAAAGGGTATATTTGTTGTTTTAAGTATCAAAATTCATCTCAATCTACTTTGTCAAGCTTCTCTCTGGAGTGCTAGAAAAAAGGTTATTTTGTATCTGTCTCATTAATATTAAAGAGCCGCTCCTCTAATTGACTTTCTATGATATGGGGCCGTTAAAATTTATTAGATCTTTGAGCCTTAAAACTACAGTGAAAATGTTAACAGCTTCTCGGATTTTGATTAGAATTAACAATATAAGGTGATGAGTTAGTTGTTAGTTGTACTGTAAAAATGCAAAAATCATAATATTGGCACCAATATTTATTTACTTTATTTAGATTTTTTACAGTGTATATTATACAAAAATATAGACTACTAAAAGTTCACAGTGTTCAAAAGGCAGTATTTAGCCAAATTCACTTCAATTATATTTAGCGGAAGTGTGTTTTAGGAACAAAACAAAATCCATTTAGTGACCCAACAAATTGTGAATATATATGGTATATTTGACATACAATGACAATGGAGATATTCATTTATAGAGGGCATCCTCAGCCCTCTGTAAATGAATATCTCCATTGTCATTGCCAAATACATACAAACACAAATGTGTATTGTATATTCATGTGAGCATCAGTGGGTAAATCATGCATGTATGCAAACACCCGAATACGTTTCACCAGGGCTATTTGTTTCATGCTACATAAAACTGCAAATGGTGAGAAACACCTGAATTCATTTCTTGGTATTTACATTTTAGAAACAAAAGATATTTAAGATACATTACACAGCACAGACTAACTTAAATATAACATATGCTGTCATGGAATGTAACAGAAATCCTATACAGCAAATATGTGTACTTGTTGTAGAGGTTCTGCATTATTTAAAGCCCCTATGTGTGGTTTATTCATTATTGTGATGGTGTAGGTTCATGTTGGTAGAAAAATGACACATCCCCAGTGAAATTTTGTCTGATTTCACCAGGATCTTCGAATCCTGCACATATAGTGGCTTTAACACCTTCCTACTTTGGGGATTATCAGCAGTAGAACTTGTACCAATCCTCTACTTTCCTGGAAATAACTTATGTAACTTGGTACTAATTCTAAGCATGTTCATATTTACAATATGCACATAACAATTAAAAATGTATATATGAAAGTTTCAAATAACAATATTTTATTCTAAATTCTATCAAGGATGCACTTTTTTTATATTTTGTACCAAGTTACATTGCTTTTTAGAGGAATCCAATCTGAAATCATTCAGTAATTATAGCATTTATAAATCAGAAGGTGCATTTACAATAACACATTTTTTAAACAAGCAACAAAAATGGAAATGTATTCATAGAAAGACACATAAAAGGCTATTTGCACTGTGAGCTTTTAAACCTTACAGGCAAAATTCACTGATATAAAAACAACCATTCTCATTCTCACTTTCACATACTATTGTTAATTTAGAGCATCCAGATTATGTCACCCGCGGTTTGGATTTTGAGCAGAAACTAGAGATTCCAGAGTCAATCCATGCCAATACTACTGTTTTGTTTTTGTTTTTTGTTTTTTTCAAATTTCCTCACTATTTTCTCTATACAGAAACAAGTGATAAACTTAGTTATTGACCACCCAAAAATGTACCTTAATTCATTAAAATGTTTTATCAAAAGCAAATCTTACTGTAAACAATAAAATTGCTGTAGAACATTTCTACATACTGTAGATTGATTTTCCAACTGTTGCCTTCCATTAATGGCAGAATGAAACACAAAATGTAGAAACATGAAACCTGCCTGAGCATGTTAATCCATCACAGGTATACATATTGACAAATTACCTATTTGTTGCGTTGCACTGCAGTTGGCTGATTTATGGAAAGTTCCTGTGCTGTGACAAGCTTTGAAATATACAAGCACAATGTTGTATTAGATCAAAGCTGCATTCATGTTTATTTGGTGATTGTTGAGAATTAACTCTAATAATGTCCCATGTTTTCAAATGGTTTCAGCAGATACCAATACAGATACAAAATCATCTGTGAATTCATGTTACCAGCTGAAGGAAAAATCAGCATACCTGCATTTTTAACAACAGATTATAAAGTAAAACTTGTCAACAATGTCTTCAGTGTCCATTGACGACTCTGCTAAACATGAAAATTAAAGTGAAACTTTCAGAAATCTGCAGGTCTCTGTACCAAGGAAGGAGGAACTGAATGTTTCCCACAACACATCATTTGTCTATTTTTTTATTCATAGACATGATAGGAGTCTTTATTCAGAAAACTTTCCTCATTGCAAATGGCAGCCCATACTTCAAGTGTTCAAGCCGCCTATAGAACAGTATGCAGTATTAATGAGTCCTCTGAAGTCACCTGCCAAAAGTAAAATAAGTCTCCAAAGCAACAGTCAAAAGATGAGTCGCTTCTTAGTCCAGTCGAAATAGAGGCTCATACGATGTCTGAAATCCAGTTGAAGCCCTTCGCACAATCAGAGCAGCTCAGGGTGGGTCAGTGGAGATAAAAGGGTCTTGCATTGGTTATTGTGTGCTTGTACATGCCTCTGCAATCATGTTATTGTAGCTTGCACACAGACGTCTTAAGAAATTTACAGTAAAATGAAATTGACCTGAGTACACACAGGTCCTCGTTGATGACAGAAATAATTTCTTCTTCTGCCTCAAAAAAGCAACCAGACTTTGTAGAGTTTAACGGAAGCCTTAAAGGGTCAGTTCAGACACATTTTTTACTTACCGTTTTATCTTCCAGGTTTTTGAGATTTTTGCTTAAATTCCCAGTAAAATGGAGGTGATTTTTTTGTTTCCTTTGTTTCTCTCAATATAGACCCAGTTAGTCTATGAAGATAGACTAACTGGGACTCTGCGCTTTGAAAAAGATGTTGCTGCACAATTTTTCTAAATTTTTTTTCATTTCTGTGAGCACCACAAACAAAATTTGGATAATTTCAAGTCTGGGAAAATAACACCAAATCCAGATACTAATAAAGGTTAAGTGTAATTAAGGTTAAGTAACTCTTTAATATCTCCCAAAGAGAGGAATAAACTTTTAATTCCTTACCGTATGAGCCAACAAACTCTTTGTGAATTTTTTTAAACACTACTGGAGATAGTTTGTTTCAGAGCTGGGCTCAGCTGTGCATATACGTCCTGCAGGGGGAGTCTGGATGGAAGTCATACTTGCTCAGGCTGGGGGGGTAGTAGGTGGTGGTGAACATGTTGCTGGAGGGCAGCGGGGACGGGAAGTGGTTGCACGTCTCGTCGTTCACGTGGAGATTGTTCTTGTTCAGCGTCTGTGGTGCCATAACAAATATAACATTGTTGTCCTCAGAAAAAGCAGCTTCTTTTTTTCATTTCCTTCCTTGTTTCTCCATCAATTATTTGTGTCTCCATCTACTATAACTGTCTGATAAAAGCAACATTATGGTATAATGTATAGATCAAAGCACAAATGGATTTCACTATAATTTCAAACAAAATTAAATAACTAAAGGAGCCCACCTTAAACTCCATGGGGATGTACTTCTCATTCTTGCCCTGCTTGTTGTAGGTGAGGTGGTTGGGTGTGCTAGGGTGGATGACTGAAGACTCTGCTGAGGGGCGGTTCAGGTGGTGGCAGTAGGAATAGGCTAGTGCTGATAATAGGGCTGCTGCAAAGAAACTGGCTGCACCCACAGCTACCAACTGGAACAAGGTGAAAGCTAAAACAAGAAGAATGGGAAAGGAAAACACCAAAGAGAGACAGTGAAGAGAAATCAGGGACATATACACTTAATATAATTACTAGTCCGAGCAGTTAATGCCAGATTTTGGTCCTGGAAGGACAAATTGATATAGAAACTGTCATCGTCATTCCGTGGGTTTGCTACAAGAAGGAAGAATCTCAGTCATACTAGTATTTAATGTCACTACCTGGCTGCTATCTAACTTCATCAAATAACCTATAACTGCCTCATACTTTGGTCAACCCCACATCACATGGGGCTAAACTAGTAAACTAAGTAAATAACTGACCAACTGTAAGACCAGGGGAAAAGTCAATAACTTTGTAGTTTCACATAGTCAGGCCATTGTATACTAATAACTTTTTGCAACATTACCTCTATAGAACATGGGGGCTGCAATAAATCAAGGTGCCATTAATCTGCTTTAGATGCAACATGAGTTGTATGAAAACACATTTTCTACATATATTATGGAGTGAATTTTGGAACAAAGTGTGATGATTGTAGAGAAATAAAAGAAACATACTTCCACATGGCACCTCTTCCCCTGGGCAAATGACTGGAGAAACACAGACCAATATAAATCAGAACGACAGAACAAACATTATGTGTAGCAAATTAAAATCATTACAGCCCCAGAAGATCAAACAACACAAATTACTACAACAGTGAATTTCCGTTAAAGGATTTACTGTTCTAAAGTTAGGCAGAATGGCATCTTCATTAATTAATCTATTTTAATCTATTTTTATTTCTACAGACGCAGAGTGAATATCAGCATTACATTGTGTCTCATTAAACCTTTGTGCTATTTTAACTGTATTTTTCCAGTTCATGTACAGTCTGTAGTCTGCAGCACTGTACTACAGTAGAATAGCAATATTGTTCCAGTGGTGTAAAAGGATATGCTTACTTGGTACATCACGAGCCTGGCATGGTCTGGACTGGGTGATGTTGCCCTGGCTGAGACTGGCCTCAGCCTCCTGGTCCTCGCCGCAGTGACGGGTGCGATGCTGCAGACCTCCTTCGTCACAATCCCCCCACTCAGTCCACTCACCCCAACCTGATGACCGAAGCAAAGAATGGATAGAAATGAAACAATACAAAGGGCACAAAAACAATAGTTTTTAGGTTTTCTGACTACATAGTTTATTACTGTGGAAAAAAGCTGATGACATTGTGTTGTAATGTTGCAGTGTCTACATCCAAGTTATGGACAAAAACATATAATTTACTTCAATATATAAGAAAAATGTCTATCCACCTGTTTTAAACCATTTTTTAAAATGTCATTTCATTTACAATAAACAAATCTTATATAGAAGCAGCATAAATTGTAAAATAGGCCTAAAATATCATTGTCAGACAAACATTTGCACACAAATATAAGATGCAGTAAATAGTGTTGGAAACTGATTTTTCAATGAATAATGATGGGATGTGCTCCTGTGTCATTTAATATCCTCTAGTTGTATTCCCTGCAGTGTACAGTATATGCAGCATCAGCATATTATTACCAATATTAAATATCTCACTTCAAAAGAAAGCCACACAATTTATTTATCTAGAACCGAATTGTATTATATAACTGCAAGAGGTAGCTATAATGAGATACCTTGGCACAAAATATAAGTAAGTGTCTTTGCAGTGCGTTCATACAGCCACTAACAAAATCAAGCAGCTGACCAGTGATTCTATACGGTTGGACACCGAGTGTGTGGGCTGAGACATGCTGGCCACAGACAGTGCAGTGGTCATCATCAGTCAATAGTGACATTTAAGCTTCTTTGTTCACCTGCTGGTTACTTTTTGCTTTGAACAAAAAGTGTAAAATGGATGTGAAGTTGATTACACCAATTTGCTTTTCAAGTCTCTATTTACCCGAAAGACCAAAGGAATAAAAGTACACGAGTGATAAAATTTGAGGCTCATTTATTGTTGTTTCTGTTTATTTTCTGACTTTCAGCAAAAGCCATGCTGGGATGGACTCCAACAAACATGCTGTTTGCCTTCTCAACACAAATATTGATTCACTACTTGCTGTTCGAATGAGATTTCCCTCTATCAGTGTCCACACAGACATTATTATTTGATTTAGGGAGACACAGTAAATCAATGTGTGTGAGTGAGTGTGTTTATGGTGTAGCAATTATGATGAATGACAATAAATGTATATAGCACACACCAGTGTTAAAAAGTAATATATAAATAACCAGTAAATAAGTAAACAACAACTATATAGTACAAGTGTTGCATTTCATCTTTAATTTGAGTGTTTACATGTACAAAATAAAGGCTATAGATATATCTCTAAGGGTGATGGGCTTAATGTAACCAGAAGCCACCATCTGTTTTATTTTTTAATGTGGCATAAAAGCAGAATATCATCAGCAAACCATCAGACATGATGTGGAATGAATATTATGTCTTTAGGTCATTTTACATGAAAACAGCTAAGCTGTATTTACCTTCACAGGCATGTGTATTACAAAGGGCCTCTTCAGTGTGGAGGCCGATACAGATGTCACCTCCATTGGTGGGGGGTGGGTTGCTGCATGTCCTGGTTCGCTGGTAGTGCCCGCCCCCACAGCTGGATGAGCACTGGGACCAGGAAGCCCAGCAAGACCAGGCCCCACTCACTGGTGCACATGCACATATGCACACATGCCCACATGCACACACACACACACACACACACACACACACACACACACACACACACACAGAAGACATTTTAATCATGTAATATAATGAAGATAATCCGCTTTTTTCAATGAAAGTAAATTTGCCAAAACATCTCGATTACCTGGGCATGGTTGAGTGTTGCAGTCCTGATACTCTACTGGAGATCCTATGCAGGCACTTGGGTTGGTCCTCCCCTCCGCCGTGGAGCAGCTACGTTTTCGGGTTCGGAATCCTCTGGAACATTCCTGGGAACAGCTGGACCACGTTTCCCAGGATCCCCAGCGGGCACCTTGGGGCTGGGACAGAGCTCGGCCACTAGTCTTTACCAAGTCTTCAACCAGAGCTTAAAATATAGATAACATACAATATGCTATTTTCTTCTCTAAAATAACATATTATAAAAAAAAACAATTCACAAAATATTTTTTTCATCCTTTTTCATGATAATCAATTCACAGGATGAGGAATGAGAAAAAGAAGAGAAACAACTTCCACTCAAAGAAAAGTGTAAAAGTCAATCACTACATCTTTAACACAACCTGCTAAATGAGTAATATGCTCAGTCTGTTAAAGTATTAATCTCAAATATTTTTATTAAAATTAATGTATGTTAGGCCACAATGTATTGAAGAATGAGGTGACTCCATAGCAACTGAGCCTATGGCCCACTGATTAATACCCTTCCATTTGCAGTATTATTGGTTCCTATAGGAAATCACAATCTTGTGACCATGATTATGAATACAGATTTAACTGATGTGTCTTATGTATCAATCTAACATTATCAAATTAGAATTTTGTGGCCCCCATGAAGTAACTCTGAGGAACCCCTGGGGCTTACAGGCCTCCTGTTGAAGACCCCTGCTCTAGTGAAAACAAATATTTTGTATGAAACAATCCAGATTCCCTGGGAGAAACTGAAACTTTTCTTTAGGTCTCTAGAGAAAGTGTTCAACTGATTCATGCATGAATAATCAATGTGCAATCTGTGATTGATGGGATCACACACAGTTTTACTACATTCTGCTATTGATGAAACCAGCTGTGTTTGTTGTGGCAACTGGGAGTTATAGGACCAGCAGCACTGGTTAAAGCCTAAATAGATATTTCAGACAGGTCTAATTTAGTGCCTTATCCCCAGATTAGGATAGCATCTGGATACACCTGCAGTCTGGCAAATAATCACCACACTAGCTGTGTTTCCATGGTAACAATCATACTCATCAATCATACCTGACAAGAAGAGGAACACACATTTGTTGCTTGCTAACAATACTGCAGAAAGAAAGGTAAATGTTGTACGGAGAGTCTCTGGGGAGGACACATTTGGACAAACTGGGAGGTGCTGTGAGACGCAGCAGTTATCGGTTTTGCCTCCATGTTCAGGACAGAGTGTTTTTTTCTCTCTATAGAAAAGAAACAGCGTGTCACAGAAAAACTGGAGTTGACTGAACAGCAGGAACAAGCGTGGCCTGGTCAAATAAGTTTTGATATTACAGCTAAATGCAAACAGAACCTTGTTTCCTTGATTTGACAGATCGATCTGAAAGTTGAGGTTGAGTTGTGTTTATGCAGATATGTCATCTGGATGTGCTGTAACACATGCTAGGGAATAAACAGAATCTGTTGATTTGACATTGTTGCATCCCACCTGCATACTGCAAAAAAGTGAAGTCTGTCTCATCTTCCCAAATTGATGGAGTTAGAAAGGATCTACATGGTTTTAAAGGAGTTTCTAAATTCTGCATTTCTTTTTTGGAGGAGAATGTGACTCCAGGCTTGCAGCTCATCCCATACAGAAGTGATGTGAATTAGATGTAATTCAATCTCTTGAGCTGCAAGCATTTGTAACTGTAATTAGAGAATGTGGTTGAAACTTTGAAATATTAATTGAAAGTCTGATTAGATTACTGCCATCTTATTACAGACCTGACACCACCTCTGTCTACATTAAACTGTCTGGACTAGACCCCACATCATTACTGTGAAATTCTCTCTATTTTTTATCAGAGATGTAGATCTTGCTCTATGTTATATCTGTCAGATATTCCTTTTTACTAGAAATTCTCCTTTAATTGTTTTAACTCCATCAAAACTTGCCCCATTTCTAACTGTGACAAACAGGTCTTATGTGCTCATTCCCAGTACTTACAGTTCGTCTGGCAAGCTCCAGATCCGTCATTGGAGCAGAAACGCGTCTCCAACTTCTTCTTGCCCAGCTGGAGCTGCTGGGGGTCAGGTAGCAGCGCCCGACAGGTGTATCGGAATCTCTGCTCTTGCCGTGACCCATCTTGACTGACATTGACCGGCATCCAGGGCGTCCATGGAGTGTTACGGCGCACCTCAGGGCAGGCTTCTAGGTTACAGGCCTTATACTCCTGAAAAACGGATGAATGAAACCCATCACCAAAATCTGCCCCTGTGTCACAACTGTCTGTTCTACTGCAGGTTTTTCTTCATCTCCCAAACCTCATAATAAATATAATATAAACATAAAATAAAATAGAAATAATGTTTCTTTTACTAAATTGTCTTATTGTTGATCGGGATCTGAGTTTAAACATTTTTTTTTAATTTTGTTTTTTGCACAAAATGTGCAAATTATTAGTAAAAATAAATAAGGATTAGTATGACTGAATGACTGATAATAATATCGTAACATGTTACAAAACAACTAACAGTATGTACTGAACTATTTATCTAAATTTCTAAATTATTACAAAATACTACTGCCACCAAAAAGGCTTTTTAAACTTAACTTTTCAAAAAGATATATGAGTTAAGTAATTTTAGACATTTCATGTTTTTGTAGTACGTTTAGTGGCATGTCAAGAAAACAACCTGGAACCATCAAATACTTGAAATGTTACTGTAAAATAACTGAAATAATAAATTGATTATCAAAGTAGTTGAATTCATTTTCCTAACTGAATAATTGACATAACACAATATGAGATTGAAAAAGGAGCATGTGACACAGGTTGATATTTTAAATTAACTAAATTAATTTATAAATATGTGAAGCAAGCAGTACCAGGGCACATCCAGGACAGCTGTTTCCATTCTGACAAGTTCTGGTTCTGGAGTGGACCCCTCCACTACACTCAGCACTGCAGTGAGCCCAGGGTCCCCATGCTGTCCACAGCACTGGCAGGGGGCATGGCTTCTTTTCATTGCACAGCCTGGAAACGCAAGACCTCACTTAGACTTGACATAAAATATAGTATTTATCTGTGTATCTGGTGTTATCAGAGAATAACTTTTAAATGGCTGCAGTCCATCATTTCAAAAATACCTCAATTGCCTGGAAATAGCAAGGTTTCTACTTTACATCCCTCCTCACCTCTCCTCTCGGCCCTGACCTACACATATTCGACCACCATGGCGAGGGGAAGGGTTGTTGCAGGATCTCTGCCTTACTTCAAAACCAATACCGCAGCTGCTGCTGCACTGGCCCCATGAAGACCAGGGGGTCCAGCCACCATTCCTGAGGAGCAGAATGTGAGACTGGAAATCCAAATAATATTTCATGTGACTTATGAATCCATGAGAGTTACAGGCTAATAAATAGCAGTACAGATAATGCTTCAAGGTTCGACTGTCTTCCGCCTCCACCAAACCATTTTAGAGAAGAGGGGATAACAATGTGGAACGTTGTGCTTTTATTGTGGCAGTAATAACAGTGAATGCAAAAACAGCATTTGGTAGGGAGAAAGTTACCTGGAACAGTTTGCCACCTGGATGGTTGAGCCTTTACAAGCGACCCCACCGCAGCGGGCCACGGGTCCATCGCATGTGCGGGACCGACACATACAGCTGCTGACGGAGCCCTCGCCGTCATCATGGTTGCAGGGTTGCCATGTAGCCCAGGGGCCAAAACCACCATCCTGGGTCAAGTTCCTCACCTACAGTTAAGAGAGGAGTTGAGAGGGCAAAATGCAAAATGCAAAATACAAGAATAAATTGTATTTGCCTAAATTAAATGAAGGCGAACATCTCATGAACAGTGTATTAAAAGTGTTTTTACAAGTATAGTACCAATACACTTGACTATTTTTGTTTGTGTGTGTGTTTCTTACTGGGCACTCTGTGATGTTTTGGGTCCACTGGTTCATGTTAGAGCTGTCCTCGATGGTTGTGCAGTGCTTCTGTTTGTGATCCCAGCCACAATAAGGGTCTCGAGCTTCCATGCAATTACTAAATATGCGTTCAGAGTGAGTTATTTTATCCTTTCATGCTAGTTTCTCTACACATTCATGTTTTCATCAAGTTTGGTTATATAGCATTTAAAATAATACGAATAAAAATAAGAAAAATATATGAAACATTTAAAAGAGATTTAAATTTGTTAAAATCCATTCCAGAAATGATTTAAAAAATAATGTTTCCAATTTGAGTTCATCAGGCTGTTTCAAACTAGTGCTGAACTAAATAGCAAAACTTTCTCCCCTTTAATCTTACATCTTGACCTGGGGATGACCAACAAGTTGATGAGGAACAAGTAATTAAAAAGATATAGCCTAGAACTAGGCTATGTGGCCATAAAGTGCTTTAAAAGTCAGAATCGTAAAATCAATTTGGTAATAAAATAGTAGCCAATGTAGAGACATTAAGAGAGGAGTATTATGTTCTATTTTCTTTTTTTTCTTAGTAGTTTGATTGCTGTATCCTGTATTATTTGAAGTCTATTAATTGTTTTCTGATTTATGCCATGGATTTATGCTATGGAGAGCATTACAGTAATCTAGTAGGGCTCCATTGTCAAGAAAGAAGTCTGAGTCTTGCCAAAATATGGATTGAAAAGCAATTTATCATCAGGGAAAGTAAATGTGGGTGTTTTAACATAATCATCTTTGTCAGCATTTATAGCAGGCCTTTCAGACTTGGACACCCACATGTGTTTATCTCTTTAATGGCGCCCACTTCATAAATCTTGTTATGTATGTATGTAAGTATGTTCAAGTTGATCTAGTATATTTGCACACTTATTGCCAGCAGCTGCAGGCAGACAAGCTGCAGAGTTTGATTTCCAAAAGCTATCACTAATAGTTTCCTTGTATACCTATCAATTACCTAACAAGTCTATAAATCCTCTGTTCATTCTGTGACAGCCCCACTTGTTTTTCACAAATAGAAACCATACGTTTTGGGTAAAGCTAACGTCATGTTTGATGTTGCAGGCTTGAGGTCATTAGCGATCATACCGTTCAGTTGGATAGCTGGAGCAGCGCTCTAATGGGATCTTCACCAGTCGGTCTTCAAGCCCCACAAACAAAGACCTGTCACTGTGGAGGATTTGTAGGCTCTTGATTGGCCCGATTTTCCCTTCAGGGAGGATCCTAAGTTCCTCTAGGTAGCAGCCATGGAGGCTTTTATTGGTCGTGGAAAGAGTCTTCAGGATGGTGCCATATTCTAACGAGGAGAAAAGAAATGGACTGAAACAACAACAACAAAGCCAAACTTTAACTAATCAGGAAACTAACTGAATCTATTTCACTCAACCCCAGGTGTCTCCCCTCCTGCTCACCGGTGCCAATGTACATGACATGGTAGAGGGTATCTTTGCCCTGCACAATGTCCACCACCAGCTTGGATAGGCGCAGGTTGTCCTGGGTGAGCAGGGGGTTGACGCTCACTGGTTGGACCACATCATTCATCAAGAAGAGCCGCTGGGCATTCTGAAGGCTGCGCTCTGTCAGGTTACCCCCCGGGCCACCTTCCTCCAGGGTGCCACACTGAGTATCCAGGAGGGAGGTGTTAGCGTCAGGTCATCAGGTGTTGTTCGTAGATATATATATCGAAGCTAAGCTTTACCTGGAAATTGGGAATAGGGTTTGGGGTGGAAAGCCAAGCAGTGCGGGGGTTCTCCTGGTAGCGGAAGGGTCCATTGAAGGCCTGGGTGATGGAGCTCAAGTTGAAGGCACAGACAGCAGAAGATGAGATGCTGTTGCTAAAGAAGGAGGAGAGGATTTCACAGTCAGATTTCCAGGGAATTTTGCTATAATATTGGTCAAAGAAATTACTTTTTAACAATTCTTTGTTAAACGTTCAATGATTTTAATGAATCACTCACACATTAGTGGTGAAGATGCCATAGATCAGGTCCTGCTCCGGTAAGTAGAAAGTGCTCTGCAGCTCATTGTAGTAGAAGGGGATTTCTCCTGAGCGGGAGCAGTTGAGTCGGGCCTTCATGAATGTGGTCCAGGAGTCCTCCAAAAGGAAACGACCCCCCATATCATTCTTACACACCCGGGCCACACGAGAGAACACCATCTTTCCACAGTCATTTTCAACAGCAATTTCCCGCAGGAAGAAGTAAGCAAACCTACCAATCTCATAAACGGACACAAATTGAGGCTCTAAGGGTCACATAGGGGAGAAGACAAGATACTGTGGTCAGTATGAGGTAGGAACATTCAGTTGTAAGGAACAAGTCAATGTGCTGCTTTTTTACCATTGAGCCATTTGGAGTTGTACTGGGCAGTGCGGAGTGGTGGCATGTTCCCCAGGCTCCTGTAGATGACAGGATCACGTCCAGAGAAGTCGATCACTGTGGCAGCATACAACTCGCCCTTCTCTGTTATCATGGCGGTGGAGTTGTGGCGGGGGTCATAGGGGCATCTTGCAACACCATTCACTGTCTCCAACACTTGACTGATATTACCAATCTGACAGAAAGAATGAAAACAGGTGTAAATATAAGTGGCTGCACTTAAATACCAAACTTTGAATTGATTTATCAGGGTAGAATGATGAATTTTGAGTTACAAGTAATTCTCAAATATACTACTCTGATGCATGAAATCAGCCAATGTCTTCATAAACATTGATTAGCCAATTAGTGAAGTTTTTTAGCAAGAAGAAATGCACTTTCTGGGTTTTTTGTATGAAATGTAAATGTGGATTTTGAAGACATCACCTTAAGATCTGGGAATTTGTTATTTGCCTTTTTTTACTAATTAATTAAACAATTGTGATTTTATTTCTATTCTATTATTTGAGGTGCAGATTTATTTTAGTTGCAGATAAAAAAAAAATGTCCAAACTAATTTTGATGTTCGATGCTCCTGATGACTCAAACAGTTTGTACGAACCTGCCTGGTCATGCAGACGGGTGTGAAAGCGTTGGTCCCACACGATAAGAGTGTCGTCCCACTGATCAACAAAACCCGGATGTAGTTTTGACACTCCTCCTGCCCAGACAAATGCCCCCCCCCCAAGTCAGTTTTTATTTACTCTTGTGAGAATTAATGTTCTTCCGTTAATAAAATATGAAAAACTATCTCAGTTGGGTTTCAATAGCACACTACCTTTGACTTTCCTTTGCTCTGGCAAGAATGTCTGGTTTCTTCATCTGGTGCCCATTCTGTTGCCTTGATGAATATTAAGAGCACATTTACATATTATATAAAATGGAAAACAGAAATGTAAGATGAGTAACCATATTAAAGCTATCTTCATATTGATGGAGATTTTGACCCTTAATATGGAGCTTTTTTTATTTTGTGTGTTTAGTTTGTTCTTGAGTGACGTGATGCAAATTCCCGCTAAAGGTTTCATATTTTTTCACTGATCTTTACTGATCACTGATGGCAAAAATATAGAAGGAAATGCACGGAAGAAAAAGTCTGCTACAAAGTAAGCATGAGTTTTAAAAACTGCAGATTTCAAAATTTGCAAATATATTAGGAAGACAAAGCATTCAACATAATTAAAAAAAACTCAAAAAAATTAAAAAAAGGACACCTGTAAGGGAATACAATATCTGACATAAAAGCATACAGTAAACTATTTTATATTTTCTTTTGTTTTCTTTTTGTTTTAAATATTAAATAATAAGTGAAATAATAAATATAAAATAAATATATCAATAATAAATATATCAACAATAACTAATTATTGTGTTTAAAAATACTTTTTTTGTGTGTAAAAAACATAGAAGTGTCTAAAATCATGTAAAAATAAATATATAGTTTCACCCTAGATTAACATTTGTCTAACCCTTACCTGTATAAGGGAGGCATTGTTCAAACTCAGTCTGAAGAGAAAGTTTCTGTAAAAGAGATGTGATATGTTACAGCAGCATAATATTTATGAGTACTGTTTTTGATGAATTTAAGCAGTTTTTTCCTTGTTGTCAGTAAAAAAACTATCCTCTATTATCCTGAAGTTTAGCAAATTTGCTCTAGATTATTATAAATGTCATTGTTGGCAAAGAATGTAGACTGGACCCTGTTTAGGTGTTGTCACCTTGCTCCAACAACAAGCTGGTTTCTACCCAGGTCCAGAACCAGTTGGGAGAAATCTTTCACTCCTGGTTGGGAGAACTCTGACACCCATGGCCTCAACGCTGCATGCAGAAAGAACAAGAGAATGAGGAAAATTTTGGAGGAAAGTACAGGCCCATGATATGAGATACAATATTAAAGTAGGAAGACAAGGAAGAGAGAAAGAAAAAGAGGGAGGTGGCCAGATATTATCCAGTGTTTGTGTGGGAGTCCTTCACCAAATGGTACCTGGCTCAAGGGTCCAGCCTGTTAAGCCCTTTTCTGCTTTTACTAATGTGTCACATTTCTCCCCGGTGAATCACCTGATCGAATGGTGTGACAGCTCCAGAAAATGAGCCTTTGAACCCGATGCCAGAATGGAGGCTCAGTCTCAGATTCAAAAGTTTACAGTCCACTAGTATAGATTTGGTTTAAAACATTGAGGCTGCAGAACCTAATTAGAGTCAGAAATTTTGCCTGCAGGTGGATGGATGACCTTTCTTTATGGTTCCTGTTGTATAAGGTTGTTTCAGAGCTTGGATTTGGGCTTGTGTCAGTTTATAGAGACATAAAATGTTGTTGTTTTGTCCAGTAATATAACACCAAACATTTCTTTGAATCCTGAAAAGCTGAAACCATGTAGTTTAAAGTTAAAACAATAAATCTTATCTAAATATTTGCCAATACATTTTCTGTCGTTCAACTAATTGATTAATTGTTTCACCCTTACAAAATAAACTAGTGCAAGTGTTGTTTGAGTCTAATGAGTGATTGCAAAACACTGCAGAATTTGAGGAGTTCAGTTAAAGTCAGTAGAAGCTTATCTTGCCTGGTAGGAGCAACACTGACTAACTCCTTGATGGAAAATATAAAACACTTGAAACACAACAATTTAAAGATATACGATAATGATATAAGCCATCTGGCTAGAAATCTAAACTGGTGGAACTTATGCTCATTTTTCCTTCTCATGATGTTTACATCACAATATTTACATGGTTTCTTTTGTGTGTTTGCAAAACTCAAGATTGGCAGTTCAAATTAAATGAACAACTTAACAAACCACTGTGTCACTCTTACATTAACCACATCCAATAAAATGCATTAAATCAATTCTTTCTACAGGGTTTCAGAGTTATTAGACATTAACAGGGCCATACTGCAGAGACCATATGTATTAAGATATATTAATTTCATATAAAGCTTGAAGAATTGTCAAGCAAAGTTCCAAAATATTAACAGCTATAACTGTTTACTGATTTACCCTGTTGTGAGCTATAATGCATAAAGCCCATTAATGCAGCTTCATGCAACCGAGGAGTCTTTAACCACCAGACGAATTTAAAAAATACATTTTGTAAGGTTCTTTCATAATCTTGTATAAAATGCCAAGAACCATCATGACAGTTTAGGACCAAATGCAGAGATTGAAAGGATGCTACGATCATTCTTGTCATGTTAGTCCCACAACTAGCGTCTGAGTGGTTTGCAGATGAAACTATAAAATCCAAATTGATTTTGTGCTCTTGCCTGTGTACATAGTGAGCTGTAAACCCGCAGACAGCATATTCACAAACGTTATTCCTACAGCTCAGTAGGAAAATGACTTGATGAAAGACCACTGTTATAATATAATTAGAATTTGGCATTAAAACGTTTGCTGGATTGAAAATCAGCTAATTTGAATTCTAGAAGGTAACTATAGTTCTCCCTCTCTATTGATAGATGAATGGATAAATGGGTGGTGTAGCTTCGTAGCTGAAATAAATTGATACTGATGGTATTCATCTTCTCACCTTGGTACGTGACGACAGGATGTTCTTTTCTGTTGCAGTCTGCAGGTTTGACATAAGGCTGCTGGGACAGACACACCGACGAACAAATGACCAGCACAAGGCAACAGGGGGAGAGGGCCCACACCATCCACCCTGAAGTAACCATAGTTACAACCACATCCAGTCTTTGATCAGGTCCACAGAAAAGACCTGTTGGAGGACAGGAGATGTCACTTAATCTAAGCAGATGAAACACCAAAGATGGAAAACTCCCGAACAAAGCTCAAATCAGATGCATGACTTAAAATTATTTTAAAAAGGTGAGAACTATTTTATAATAGAGATAAATAATGAGTAGAGGAGACAAAATAATCACTTCTGTAGCACTGGAAATTTAATGTAATTTGGTTTCAAGTGTAAAAAGGATATTAATCTTTTTTATTTTTATAACAATAAGCATTTGTAAATCCATATTCATTCTATTCTGCCTGCCTGTCCATCCATCGAAATTAGTTTTGCCAGTCTGGGTGTCCAGCACCTCAGTGTCAGAAGGGCTTGGTCATGACTAATTCATCTCAAAAGGCCAGTGCTGACAATCTTTTTAATTCTGACTCAAACCAAGGGGGCCATCAACAGAGCCCTTTATAACTGAGGAGACCCATTCAAGGACAAGCCCAGGCCCAGAGCCAAACGGGAAGGGGGGGGGGGGTGAACTTTGAACCGCAAAGCCACATGAAGGGTCTTTGTGTCAACATCAGAATCTATTCAAGTACATCACATCTGCTCAAAGATGGGGTTCTGAATATGTTGGTTATGATGATAAGAGGAATGAGGCACAGGGGTCACTCAAAAGCTGTGTTCTAACCAATCAAATACATATAAAGTTGAGCTCTTTTCATCTCTTTGTATGCTAACATTTATCCGCATTTAAGCCTTATAGGCTTATGTAAGCTCTGCAGGTACAGTAGAACACCTAAAGAGTAAGAGCTGAATGAAGCTGAAATTAGAAGTCAACGTCTAAATTGAACGTTCTGCTGAGTTTAACCTTTAATTTGATATTTGAAATGATGTTCACATTTCAAAACCTTTGAGAAAAGGTTTTAGAGAAGTGGGGCTACAGTGTGCACTTGATCCCAAAATGCTGAAGCTGAAAGATCAACATTTACTCAAATTTATTGACAAAAATACTAATGTTCTTCTAATCTACATCAGCCAATTAGTCATTCTTTCGCAGTAGCTTCTTTGCCCGCTTTCTTTTAACCCTGAACCATTTTCCTTGCAGCTGCTGTGTGAGCTGGAGAATGGAGGACTGTCTGCTGCTCACTGGGAGCACTGAATGTGTGTGGAGGCAGAGGTTTTTCAGCCTGCTGGGTCTAACATTGCTGCCTAATGAAGCGACAGGAACAGAGCCTCCACCGCTGGCCTCCCCTTTTGTTATATGTCTGTGCTCCTCTCGTCATGCAAAGGCTGGCCAGGGAGAGGCCTAATGTTCTGGGATTTGTCTCGTCAGTACAATGAGCACGGCGCAGCAGCAGTCTATCAGTCAGATTCTTCAGTAGGACGAGGAAACTACAGATACTTACTCTGTGATCAACCATTGCTAAAGTCCTCTAACCCCAATGAAAAAACGGTTTGCCTGTGCCTCCCAAAAAGATACAAAAACAAGTCATATCTTGAAAAATTAGATTCACAGTCAAATTAGATTCACTGACTGAATCTAGTGCTACCAGTCAAACTTCAATATTTCCAATAGCTCAGTGTTAAATACCTGCAAAACTAATGACAAATTATTGCTAATGAGCAAATTTTAGCATCAGGTGTGGACTTAGTGCCCCCATTGTTCAAACGAGGTTATATAAAGCAGGATAGCGCTCTCTGGCCCAATGTGTAAGACAAAGTGATACATTGGCCTCTTTTGTGCCCTTCCAGTAGACAAAAAGTGACCTCGAGGATAGTTTAATATGTGAGACAGTGGCTCTCTGCACACCTGGTATTAATATGAATCTCCAATTGCATCTTGGGTGGCCACTTGTGATTGGATCACTCAGTAAGGATGTTAACACTAGTTGTGACAACATGCCCTCTAGGGTGTCATTCCAGTGTACAAACTTCTCACACATAACCTTCTTTGCACTAATGCCCTTTTTAGTTTTTTCATCCTTACTCCTCAGACAGGACGAATCTGCTAATCTGAAAAATGCTAACACTGAACCTTGTTTTGGATTTCTCAATTCAGTGTTTAACCTAGTAATATCTAACAACTGTCCCCCAATTGCCTTTGTCTGACCAGCCCTTTAAAAAGGCAAAAGATCCCCTTTGATAAAAACGCAAAGAATAATCACATTTAGGAATATTGGAATCAGCAAATGTTTTGTATTTGTATTAAATAAATGGCTTAATCTATTAATATACTACTAAAATAACCAAGGCAAAGTAATCCGGTATTCACCTAAATGCAATAGTAGTATAAATGTAATATTTGGTCAGTGCTTTCAAATGTGGCTTCAATGATCACTCGTGTCAATGAGTATTATGCATATTTGGACTAGCTTAAACTCTTTCTGCTGCCAAGTGTGACTAGTGAGATGCAAGATATTTTAGATTTGAGGTGTTATGACTGGAACATAGAAATTAAAATGGTTGACATTCATGCCCAGCCTGTTTTCCTGGAGCCATGAGTGTGTCAGAACATTCATTCAGTCTTGTAGCTGGCCCTGTTGGAAAAAACACTATAAAGACTTAACGGGCTGTGAAGAGATTAGAAGTACAGAGCCTCCAATTCATGTGACCTGTATGTGTTTGGACCGTGGGAGGAAAATCACAGGAAAAAAATGGAGTGAACATGTGACAGACAGATGAACAACAGCCAAGATTTTAACCATACGGGATCTTCTTGTTGTTCGTTTACATCCCTAACAAATGAGTCACTGAGGTTAAGTAAAAAGTGGTTTCACTGTATCAATAAACATAATATGGCAGGTGTATACCTAATCTTTTTTATCCATTGCAGCACTGTTTTCTTTGAGTTTACTCCCTCTGCAGCATTACTTGGTCTCTGTGAGAGCTCACTCAAATATCACGTGGCCTTGCTCAGAGAAAACACAGACTGGGTGACAGATGCTATGTACTGAAAGTTTGTAGTACTGTTAAGAGTTTAAGAGGTACAGTCTGCTTCACTCTAAACATGTTAATCACTTCATTTTCCTGCAGAAAAAGACACAAAACTAGTAGAATTCTGTAGATGTTTGAACAATAAATTATACATTGCATCACGTGATTGTACTGCAGGACTAAATTAAATGTAATATTTTGGAACATTTAAAGTGATATATAGATACATTTAAGCACTGCTTGCATGTCAAGATGCAAATCAAATTTTATGATTTGCACTCACACTTTTGTGAATAAACACAACTGGAGTAAAGGTTACAATGTTCTCTGAAAACTCGAAAACACTGAAAACACGTTGTCTTGTGAGAAGGATTTGTTTTCCATCACTGTCAACTTAAAGCTTTCTGTTCCACTAACAGTGTTAGTGGAACTTAACTTAACTTTTCATTTTCCGTTTACTTTTGTTTACTTTATAATTGACACAGTTGAATGTGTAAACTTTATAAGCATCAATGCTATGAAGAAAGTCATTAAAATCATCAATGCAACATGCATAAACAGGGAGGATTTTAAACCATGCACAGTAAATTCTTCTTTATGTCAAGAACTTTGTATTTAATTCTCCTATGGTTCAATATCTTTAACTCACTGCTCATACTGTATATGAATGAGTTGTTTTCACAGAGGACTGAATGATAAAAGCCATGGAGAAACTCTTTTATAGCCATTGCCACAATCATGTTACTGAGCTTGAAGGCACCAACACGGGCAGCATATTCAGACACTGTTAAGGTGATATTTCTTTTTCTGTCAGTATGAGAAAAAACTCTTCAGTCCATTCTAGAAAAAACACTACTATAGAGAATTATATGGCATGATGGTAATACAAAAGATTCACAAAGACCTTGAAAATGAACCAAACTCTGAACGGCATAACAGGCTACAAAATGAGCATTCTAGACACTGGTTAGATGTGTGAAGTGAGCTTCATTAAATCTAGACAAATCCTCTTTATTGAGCTGATATATGACAGGGAAATAAATTACTAGTATTTATTTCTTCATTCAGAAGGGCTGTAAATGTGTTCCTCAATGGCATCAAAAATAAAAGGAGGTAGTCTAGTGTCTGACCCTTGTATATCAGTCTCAACTCTCCACTGAAGTACTTGGACTCCATCCAAATATCATTAAAGAACCAGTGAATCCCACCGCCTCCCTACACCAAGAACCTAGGACTCCAAATTCCCCCTTAAATAATAATAAAAAAAACTTGCGTAACAAAACAACTGCTGCTATTAAAAGCAACCCCCACACCACAAAAAACAAAATCTCCATCCTCTTTCCCTTCTGACTGACACAGTGACACAGTATCAGCTCCCACTTGTAGAGAGTCGTAATATTAATTACCAAATGAAGTCAGTTCATGGAGATTTGTCAGTTGGAGCAAATGGACACTGAGAGGCCATCCAAAGTCTCTCCATCAAAATATTCAGAGAGGACCATTTCCGAGGCATTTTCTCAGCTCCTTCCTACCGAGGTGAATGGCCTCTCTGTGCAGCTTGCCAACTATCTGCCAATGGCCGCTCTCTTTTACAAGTGAATAGACTGAGTTTAGCCACAGTTAAAAAGACAGACTAACGTGCCATGGCTGCACCACAATGGCCGCTCGGGTAATTGGCCAAACCTAATGATGCTGGTCTGGCCCCGGCAAGAGGAGGTAGAGAGCAGGAATCCTAAAGAGGCACACAGCTGCACTGATCCCTCTCTTCCTATCTTCACTTGCTCACTCTCTTCTCTGTCTCCCTCTGTTCTCATATCATGAACTCCCTTTCTGTTTCTTTTCTGGAATAAACATTGCAACTTGGGCATATGACCAAATGCATACCTCTGCATTCTCTTGAAATCCTCCACTATCAAGGCTTCTCCCACTTTCTTTCCCCCCTGATGAGAATCTCTTCAGGCAGTCGATGTGATTGAAAATTGCTCTTCTTCTGCTCGCTCACACACACACACATACAAAAATGATTCAATACACTAGGAAGGTGGCAAGAAAAATAAACAGTTGTTCTGGGCTTAAAATTAAGAGAGCCGTTGAATACATTTTGCTTCCCAAATTTAGATTATTCTCACAGTTTTCTCACATTTAACCCAAATCTATATTCCATTCTGTACATCAGTTGACAACCCTCCATTTCATTGTAATTAAAGCTGTGTTAATTACGGTAAGTGTTTTTTGTTTGTCAATCACTGCCAATGGTTTGCTAGGATGATAACAATGTAATCTTTAGAGATGACAGATGCAAAAATAAATTCCAACTATGTATTAACTATGTATTAATATACAATTTATATATATATATATATATATATATATATATATATATATATATATATATATATATATATATATATATATATATATATATATATATATATATATATATATATAAAATCACACAGCTCAAACAGCTCAACTTCCTCACTGAGTTTCTTCCAAAACTCTGATATGTAAGATGTGATGATATCAGCCAGTGTATGTGTGACTGCTGTTGAGAAATCAAAGTGAAGAAATTAATCATTATCAACTCCTGGTAAACAGCTCTGTATTATCTGATGTGATAGATATGGTAGACAGTTGTGTGATAAATTCTCCAAAAAGCAACAGCAACATCAGCATCAGAGGACATTGGATAACTGCATAGTACATAGTGTAACATAACATAGCGTTATAATCTAATGGGTTGAAACACCTACTGGGTCATATTCCACCACAAAACCACACCTCTCAACCTTCTGAACACTCACTCACATACAGACATCTATAGACAAACAGTATGCAGCATACAATGATACCATGATCAAAGACCAGCAGGGGTAGCACTCTACCCCTCATATAACCTGTTATGATCGCAATGCTTTGTTGGATATTTCGCTCACCTGATGACTCCATGACAACATGTCAAACTCCTAAAGTGAATTTCATTCGGTTGTTTCACAGTTTGCTCCAGCCCTTAATACAATCACACAAAGCATATTTATGATAAGATTAAAGCGATGCTGGAGTGATAGCTATTACTGTATTTTCAAGCAATGATAAATGGAACATCCTAAAAAGAAATATGATAGAAATGACTAATTGACTAAAGTCAAGAGCCAATTAGTTGTGCCAGACCTGTAGCTGGCAATTACTTTTTTGGAAGAAAGGAGAAGATGATTATAATTATTACAAACAAATTGTCAGGTACCAGCTGCTTATAGTCAAAGCATATTAGCATCCCAAGTACACACTCACAAAAAGGGCATTTCAAACATTGCTTGAGGTTACAACTTGCATAAATTTGGCAGACAAAAGACCAATCTGTCTATTTTATAATCAAGCTAAAAAAGACAACACACATTCAGACATAATTTTACAACTCAGTCGGTGGCTATTGATCCAGGGTCGAGAAGCATGTCTCTACTTTTCTCTCATCCTCCTCTGTCTCCCTTATGCTTACACTCTCCACATGCCAATTTCAGCAGTCATGCCTTAGACAAAACAAAAGAATAGTCCCCCAATCATTACCTGAACCCCCCTAGCCCCCAACGATAACACAGTGTCTCTCCATGCTAAATGTAGTCTCCCAAGTCAGAAAAAAGTGATACAGGCTGAAGAGAAGAGAGAAAGGGGAGGAGGGAGATGTCAAGGGTCATACTATAGATCATTGAAAGAGAAATTAGCATGCAGGGAGGAGAAAGACAAACTGGAAACAAACTTACTTGCTCACCATCACCAATTTGATTCAGGAAGTTAACGAGCGGTACGGATCCCGACACTTCACATGGTGATGAGAGAGAGAGAGAAATGAGGTATGAGAAACAAGAGAAACAGAAAGAGAGAGAGAGAGAACTTGTTACACATCAACACACAGCGGCATGCTGACCAGACTGCAGGGAGGTGGGAGGGGAGTGATGTGTGCGTGTATGTGTGTGTGTGTGTGTGTGTGTGTGTGTGTGTGTGTGTGTGTGTGTGTGTGTGTGTGTGTGTGTGTGTGTGTGTGTGTGTGTGTGTAGGGAGAAGTGGGGGGAGCAAAGCATTCCTGTTTGTGCAGAGCAAACTGTTAACTCTCTAAAAAAGAGAGGGGACGTCTGCCCTGTGTGAGTGTGTGTTTGTGTTATTATCCTCATGAGATCCAGCCAGTTTGAGGTGAGGCCATTTTCTGGTCCTGATTTAGATTTAAAATGGGAAGAGATTAAGGTGGTACATGCCCAGTGGGTCAAATTTATCACTTGACAACAAGTTTGTATACTAAACCTTCTCAGACCAATCCACTGATCTGAAGTAGAGTCTAAAATGCTTAAAGGTGCCCTGTGGAGTTTTTGACAATAAGTAACGCATTGAATCAATGTTTTGACTGGTAAATCCCCATTTTGTTTTGTATAGTGTATGCACTGCAAAGAAGAAGACTAACATTTCCTGACAATGTATGATTTTAAAAAACAATCCAAACATTTTTCACATGGCACCTTTACCCAAGTAAAAAAACAAAATGTTCTTGTTGAAACTGATTCCAAGTGATTAAGTGATTAAAGATCTTCACTGAATTAAGCTGTTGCTGTCTTCACTTGTGGTGACATGGTGGAACAGGGGTTAGCGCTGTTGCCTCACAGCAAGAACGTTGCAGGTTCAAGACCTCCTTGGTCCGGGACCTTTCTGTGTGGAGTTTCATGTTTTTACCAGGTTCTCCAGCTTCCTCTCACAGTCCAAAAACATGCTGAGGTTAATTGGCGACAAATTGCCCGTAGGTGTGAGTGTGTGAGTGACTGTCTTCACTTGCTGCTGGCTGTCGTGCATATCAAGTGAAAGATGAAGGTGGGGTGGTCTATGATAATACAGGAGCCTCCCTCTTCATGTTAAAGCTCTTTGTTAAAATATGTCAAACACTTCAACATATTTCTCTGCTGGAGACAAGTCTCAAACCTTGCCTATAATGGCAGACTTTCTAACTAAAGGTATTTTTTTAGGCCAGTTATTGACACATTTTCAGTTTTAATGAAGAGCATCAGCAAAGAATATGGTTGTGCACACTTGTTTACTATATAAAGGACTTCTGTCATACACCCATTACACACATTATATACATACACACATTATGGGCTACATTAAAGTTTCAACTGAAGGGAATGTAGGTTCCTGTATTTTATTAATTCAAAAAGAAGTTCTTTCCTTCATGAAATGATGTGTATTTTAATGCAGAAATAGATTTTACATGCACCAGGATATATTATGTTACATAAAAGCCACTTTTAGTTCTTCACTGGTTTAATAGGTCAATTTTTAAAGGTTCATATTTTACACTTTTCCTATATTTTATTTGAAGTTTTTATATCTCTAACAAGATATATTTGTGGTTTTAGGAACCAAAAATCATCAATACGGTTTAACATCTCCTCTCCCAAGCTTCTCTTTGGAAAGAACAGGTCGTTTTGTGTCTCCTCTTATTGATGATTCACTGATTAAATGGCTGTGAATGGGGGGGGGGGTATAGTTGTGACATCACAACTTCATGGAAGTCCTGACAGCTAATTTTAGGCACATTTTCTGAATATGGCCTGTATGCACTCTGAGGAGTGAAGAGTTTTGAACACCTTTAAGCAAAAGCAAAAGATTTGCTGGTTTTAGCATGAGAATTTGTTATGTTTTTACTTAAGACTCCTGGCTAACTAACTATCATCAATCAGTGTGTGTGTAAAGAAGGGTAGGGAGGGATAATCTGACTATAAAATGAGCTTCAGTATTGGTTGCACTATCATCAACGTCAAATGAATCAGCGGACTGAGTCAATAGTAAATGCCATTAGCACAAACAAACATTTGTTTGCCTAAACAAAGTGATCCAATCTGGCCTGTAGAGTCACCTCATGGCCCCAGAAAGGTGCCATATAATATATAGCATTGATACAATTATGAAAGTAGTTGGTACGTCACAGAAGGCAAAATCTCAATTTAGTTCATGGACTACATTCAGCACAATTTAGGCCAGACCAGTAAAAATGTACTCATAAATAACAATACTACATATTCCTTTTTCCATTTTATGTAAAGAAATACATTATAAATATTTATATGATTAATTAGCCTTCAATTCACAAAAAAAGATTGAGAGAGATGTCTGAAGACAAAGAGTGAAATGTTAACAATATGATGCCTTAGCTATTCCATATTCAGTCAGTCTGCTGTTTGAAAACATTTTGCCACTGAACAATATTGACTTTTTTAAGAAGCAGGTGAAGTAACTCCTGCCCATGTATTACAACTGTAAATATCTTATTCTTGAGCCTTGATAGATGCTCAATAACTTCACATTTCTGTAAAGAAAAAAATAACTGGTCCACTTACTCACACTACAGTCAAACCATTTAGTGGCAAACAGATAGAACAACAATAAAGCCATTATGTGGGGATGTGTATGTAATTACAAAATCTTTCTAATTAACTAATTAGATTTTAATTAAGTATCACTGGACAACCATATATTTCAAAATTGCAGTGGCTTTAAACCTTATAAATGACCACATTGTTGACTCAGTATTTCTCTGACTCAGTCTGTGAGCATTATTCAGAAACAAACTACACACTACTACAATACTACATTAGCGTCCACCCGTTTCATGATCTTGGGATCTTGAGGCTCATTTAAATCCTCTTGCATAACTTTTCCCCATTCCTGAAAGTGTTTGATTTATAATACATTTGTGATATTTACTCAAGCTTGCCAAGACAGGTGTCAGCATGCTCGAGTTGTGTATGGACTTGGAACAAGGCATTGATACTAAGTACTGGGCACGGCTAAATTAAATAGAAGAAAAACACTGTAACTCACTATATACAAAACAGAGGAGAATTCCCAAAACTAATTTAGAAATTAAAAGGCAAACCATGCATTTACTTTCTATTCTAAAGTTTGGAATATTCCTTCAAATGAAGTAACAATAACTGCACCTCCATTCTCAAAATTAATTAAGATTTCTCTCCATTGTGACCTTCCATCTGCAGTAATTGAATTGAAGGACAATCATCTGAAAACACCTGAAAATGCTACAGCTGAGTTCTCTTTGTCAACAAGCAGAAAAGATGGTCTTTGTGCCCTGACAGAGACACTAATCAGGCTGTAGAAGTGAATGCCAATCTAAAGAGGCAAAGGTGTGACCTTCCATTTTGACATTAATGACGCCAATGAATCATATCCACAGAAAAACGACAGGATCGTTTAGTTTCCTGTATGCCCAACAGAGCATAAGAGACAAATAACACTCATCCCAAACTTTCACTGAGCAGGATATTCATCTCTCGCTCGGCCTCAGTCTCACCACAGCAGAGGACCAAACCCCCCTGAGAGGATGAATGGCTCATTCCTGTGCAAACTTTGGGATGACCTCCTCTTGCTCTGTTTTTACAGCCCTCCTGTCACTGCTGAGGTTGAACGATTGCAGGCAGACAGAGGAGCAGACAAGTGCTCAGCAATCGCAAAAGTAAGACCAGTGAAAGATGTCCAGGTTTGAACAATAAAAAGACTTCAGGGGATCTGGAACAGCACCAACAATCCATCAACTAAAACCAGAGAATGTGATACTAACTTCTACATCAACATGTGCGATTCAGAAAATGTAAACACATAAAGTTAGAGCCTTCAAGTGCCATCATCAGATGTATGTAAACTACTCTACTATGACTAAAGTTTTTGCTTCACCCAAAACATATAATTACCTTATTAAATTCCATAAAATTTCAGCTAGGCGTTCCTCTCTTTAAAAACTCTAGAATCTATGAATAAGCAAATATTTTTCATATTGAAAGTTTAATTGATATTGACAAGATGTCTCCTCCTTCCCTGTAAAGAAAATTCTCAGTTTGTGCACTGGAGGCATCGCATTTTTGATCACACTATGTAGTAAACTGAATACTGGAGCAGAATTGTCTTTCAAACAGCTTGTGATATCACACCCTGATTGTAGGTCCGCACCTTAAAATCAGAAACAGTTTCATGAGCTCTGAGAACCTTTTCACTTTTCCACAGATGAATGTGAACAAAGCCTTTTGGAGTCAAATTCTGCACAGTGAAGCACACACATTCAACTTTAGGGAGAAAAAAAAAACTTTTTTAATGGAGTGGAACTTTAAACTTAAGTCTTGTGAGTTGAGTGCCCAAAACTACAAAATTACAAAAAACATTGCAAGTAAACATCATTTTAGGCATGATTATACATTCTAGTATAGAAGCATATTTTGTAGAAAACAGGATACTACTATGAAGTCCTAGTTCTGTGGAGTATGTTTCTTATTAAACTCAAAAAAATCATATCACTTCATCACTAGACATCACCATTAATCCAGGATCATGCGAAGAAGGTTTGCAGTGGTTACCCAACAAGTCTTAACTCCCCAAAACCAGCACCCGACCCCGACCGCCCAGCCCCCACCTCCACATGTCACAACCTTAAATGGATGCCTTGTTCAGCACACAGCGCTCTACTGTGAAACAGGTCTGTGTGTCACAAAGAAATATTGACTTTTAATACTTCAAACATTCAGCTTGCCGTTTTTAAACAAGCCGAGCTGTGTTGATTCTTTTTCCCCTGCAGTCGCTGAGGTTTACCTGTCTGCTGGAGCAGTAATATCCACACAAGTAGAGGTTAGAGAAGAAGGTATATATATATATATATATATATATATATATATATATATATATATATATATATATATATATATAGAGAGAGAGAGAGAGAGAGAGAGAGAGAGAGAGAGAGAGAGAGAGAGAGACAGACAGACAGACAGACAGACAGACAGACAGACAGATAGATAGATAGATAGATAGATAGATAGATAGATAGATAGATAGATAGATAGATAGATAGATAGATAGATAGATAGATAGATAGATAGATAGATAGATAGATAGATAGATAAACATTTAAGAACTCTGCTTTCTGCTCTCACTCAGCAACTGTTATGATGTCTGTGTACAAGATGCATAAATTCTATGATGCCCCTATTGTGGCTGTTGCATTTAGACATTACCAAAATAAATTCCTCGTGCAGAGTCTGTTTGTGTGACAGGTAAAGATCTATCCATCAGCCCCTCAGCCCTACACCTACTCTCATCCGTCTTTCTCAGCTTTTCTACTTCAGTTCAACCTCATGTGAAACTGTGGTGGTCTGTGGGCAACACATCCAGGCATCCAGTTTAATGATTTAATGGCACTTCCATTTAGGGGATTACACATTAGCAGCAGTAAAGTCCTTGTATGTAGTGGAAGACTACAGCTCTGTATCCATGCAGGGAAGTAGGGTTCTGAGGGAAGTTTTAAGCTGATGTTTAAAATGTGTCAGAAAAATAAATACTATTTAAGCCATTAAGTAAAATTAAATAGATCTAATATTTCCTATATGACTGGTCTGTGTCTGTCTGAAACCATTTCCAAACTACTTTATCAAAGTCTCTTTTTTGCTTTTACTCTGTTGAGAGCAATAACATAACTTTGGGAGAAAAAAAGAAAAAAGTAAAAGTGGATGTCATGTTTTTATAGATCACTTATCTCAGACAGGGTTATGTCTGCAAATTTAGGATTATATTATTCAAAAATGTAAAATAATCTGATGCGTTCTGGAAAGTGTTTGTCAGTTACATACAATTTGTGCAATTTGTAGTAACATGCAAAGCCAAAAATGTGTCTAAAATATATATTTGTTATGTGTTATGTGGGTGTGACAGAAGCAGCTTCTTGTTGTTTGACCAACAAAAGAATTCCAGTCCAGTAGGAAGAGTGATGAGACAGCAACAATAGCACCTTTGCCAAGAGAGTCTCACAGTGAGAAGAAATTAATGTTTGCTTGATTTTCTTCACATTTAAGGGCAGTAATCTGCTGCATCATTCTCATGACTCCAGCATTTAAACGGCAGTCAAATTATCATCTATAAAAAAATGTATGAAATCCTAAACAGATTATATGGAAATTATTAGTATTTCAGTTTTGAAATACAATCATCTTATGTCTCATATTCAGAAATTATTATTATATAAGTGGCTCATTAAATCCTGAATTTGTCATGAATTACTTAATTACTTCTGTTCATAAACTTCAGTGTATTCTACCTCTACAACCCCCCCCCCCCCCCCCCAAAACACAAAATTTATGTCAAAATGTGCATCAATCTCAACAGAATGTGAGAACTTTAATGTTAATTCATTTATCAGCATGAAATATTGTTTTATGTTAATGAATATTGACTAACAGGGATGAAGTTTTCAATTAGTATGCAAAGCAGCACACATTTTAGTTCAATTACAAACAAACAGCTGTGCATCCACTGTGTATTTAACCACTGTGCTGACCAAAAACGTCATAATACGTAATAATAAAATCATGATTTTTTTTTTATTCTATTTTTTAATGAGTGCTGTGTTAATTCTCTCAGAACCGGAGCTAATTGGATAAATGCAATGATAATGAGCGTGCTATTTGATCCATGCAAATAAATAACGTGTTAATAGATTAAATGACTCTTACCTTTCACTTTGCATTCATGGTTTGGATGATTTAGGTTGCAGGTTTCAAAGAGAAATGACTCCAGCCTGCTATCCAGAGGTCTGGACTCTGTCTGCTGCGGCTCTGTGAACAGCAGCAAGTTATAATTCAGACCAGTAGGGGTGCTGCCAAAACCATGCAGAGTGGACCAAACGTGTAATAAACTGTGATAATAATGGTTTTAAAATGACACAGTAAGACTTATGATGAGCCCATGTGAGAAAGATCAAGTATACTGCACACTAAGTGATGTATATACTTAATAAATATGTTTAATACCTGATTTCCTGCAGCTATAGTTCCAATAAGACTTTTTTTAAAAATAAACAAAATAAAAGAAATACAATTCAATTGAAAAAGTAACTCTGGGTAGTTTTTAAATTAATTTAATTAAAATTTTAATAAAAAAATTATATTGAAAAAATAAAAGTCATTATTTTACCAAAGAGATATCTTTCTGCCAAATGTAGTCCAAATCACCTGTAGCTTTTTTGATATATCAAACTAATACATATTGTTTAATTGGCAGGTATGTTGATATTTGAGAAAAATGCATTTCAGAAATCATTGAACAATGCTCAGCTGCCATCTACTGGCAAAATGTCATTTTACCACATGGTGGAGCTGTAAACAAATTTTGCATTTTAATCAAATCAATCAATCTTTTTTATTTATAGAGCACTTTTCATACATTTAAAGACATTGGACAAAGGGCTTCACAAAAGAAAGCAAAAGACAGGTCGACAGTTAACTATAGTAACCCGACCTCCTTTCCACATACAGACACCTATAGACACACACACATACCCACACACATATAACCAGCAAGTGCGTAGAACAGAGACATGGCCAGGCATCGAGGATCCAGATGAGAAGACCCCCCTAGCGAAGAGGTGCCAGGGGAGGACTAATGAGGAAACACTGGAGCCAGAACTAATAAACACGTAATAAAAAATAAAACTAAAACACAGATTACAACAAAACTAAATACTAAAAGATAAAACTAAAATGCATCTTACCAATAAAGTAATTGATTAAAAGCTCGATCAACAGGTAAGTCTTGGGCCTCCTTCTAAAAACGTCAAGTGTCTCTGCAGTCCTGATGTCCTCTGACAGGCTGGTCCACCGATGTCGGCCATAATGGCTGCATGCAGCCTCCCCGTGGGTTTTAGTTTTTACTCTTGGAATGATTAAAAGTCTGGTGCCAGGGGACCTGCGAGGGTTGATATGATAAAAGCATATCTGAAAAACAGGATGACCTAAGACCATTAAGACATTTAAAATCCGTTATATATTTATATATATAAACATGTACAAACTCACATTAATTAAAGATAATGTCAAACATATTTGCATATAAAAAACACACTGCATCTGTGTAAATCTATTACACATTTAAGATAGCCTCTCCGTTTGGTGTGTGTGAAATACTTCCAAGATGTACTTTATTTTGTATTAAACATGATGTATCATAAAACATTTCATCTCATTCAAAATATTAATTATTATTATTATTAAATTGAAATGTACATCAACACTCACATGTTAGTCAAATTTATATTTTCTGTTTATCTATTTCATGTTTATTCATTATATCTATAGTGTATTCCTATTATTGTTTGCATTTGCTTTGTTTTGTCCAATTTGTCATTTAAATTGTAATCTATTATTTTTAATCTGTCTTTAATCTGACATTATTATTATTGTTATTATTATTATTATATATCGTTAAAATAATAATTTCTATGTCGTAATTTTGCATTCTACTTCATAATCCAGCTTCTATTTTACTCAGTATTACTGGTGTTATAACCTTTTATATAATAGTAAAAAAAACACATTTTCCTCGCTTTTATATTCATTATTATTGATCGAACAACTTCCCGCGCTTTAATTATTCACCATAAGCAAATGGAAAAGCGCGTTCACTTTCCTATGCCAATTCCAGCCAATGGGCGAAGAGAATCCGTGTCAGCCAATGGTGTGCGTCTCTGATTGGTCTCCTGGCCAATGAAAGTTGAGTGAAGCTGATAAATTACTCCAATGGGCCGTCAGCAGCATTGTGATCGACGCAGGGTCTGCCGGGCTGAACTCGCGGCTTCTCCACCCGGCTGGTCCTTTTTTTTGGCTCTCGCTCACTGCAATGGCGGAACAGCAGCAGTTCTACCTCTTGCTGGGTAACCTGATGAGCCCTGACAACAACGTCAGGAAACAATCAGAGGTAAGAGGGAGAGAAACGGAGCTGTTTTTACTTATCGCAAGTTGCGGCGAATGAAAACGGCGCTAACCGGCCGCTAACCGTCAACCTCCGGAGCCCACGTGCGCCGTGAAGCCAACACAGTACTGGTCAGCTAACGCTAACTACCTCCGCCGTGTTGCGTAGTTATGTGGACATAATATAGATCCTAGCGATACGAGCACAGCGGCGACGCGGTGTTGTCGTTCGAGGGTTTATATCAAACTCAGTCCGGTTTGATTCAAAGTGAAATATCCCGTTTTTGGGGAAATCCGATCCTAAATTCTGCCAAGCTGACAGCGGAGCTAGCCGTTAGTCATTAGCTAGTGTACAGGAAGTAGCATGAAGCTAAGTGGCTCGTTACCTTCGCCGGCGTGCTTAAATATGAATTGGCTTAGGAATCATTCACTCAGACATTATAGACACACGTGTATAACACATGGGGTCAGTGTTCGGATAGAAGAGGGGAGCGGTGGTGTTAAAGGAGTTATACTGCTAGTTCATTTAAAGGGCGAGCTAGATTAGCAGTGGCCTTAAGTCGTGTTTAGTGAAAGTGCTCAACGTGTTTATTGCCTTGTTGGTTTGGTTTAATGTCCATCATGAGTCTATTTATCTCAGTTTCAGCCACGTCATGTCGAAAGCTCGTCTCGGTGTCGTCCCTCTCTCTGGATTAGTTTCTCTGAGGATTTGTTTATCTGGCCTGTTCACTTTGAGCCGCTTGTCGCGGTCAGAGCATTGTTGCCGGTTTCCCTCTTCAACACCCGACTTTTGGATGAGGTGGTAGAATCTTATCACACCCCCTCTCACCAGCAGTCAGCGTTTTTCTTTATAAAACGCACAGACTGTCTGCCGCGATGCTAAGCTCACAGGAATCCATCCTTTTATATAACCCCCCTATCTATCTTACACGCATAATGGGTATAGATCCATCCGTAAAGACTTGTTAAATCCCATATTAACAGCTAAAGACTACGCTTACTAAACAGCTGTAGGTTTACGACACTTTAAAACATAATATGGACTAAAAGCTATGAAGTGAAGTTTGGAGCTGTCTTTAGTGTCTGAAGATGAAGCGGTTGTATGCAGACGTTAATCCATTCAATCCATCCATTCATTAATTGTAATCCTGGATGAACACATTACAGCCAAGTATAGTAGTTGAAGATGCTACTGATTAATTTTAAGTGATGTGAGATAAATGGCCAAAACAAAAGCAGATTATTGTTAAATCGTGTTACAGCCATTACCTACATGCACGGTAATTGTATGTTTAGTTTGCCTGTGCAGTTGCTCAATAATCAGATTTTTTTTGTGTGTTGCTGGGTCTTTCTTCATCTTTCATCTTTTTCACACATAGTTCCCAGTTTGTTATCGGAAACACCTTCCAGGTATTGCTAGTGATTTGACTATTCGCACATGAAGCTCAAGTCTAGAACAATCCTGTCTTCTCTGCCTATTCACACATGCCATGACAGGGCAGTGCTGGGAATTGGTGGGGCAAGATGTTTTAATGTAGCTACGATGAACAGAGATTCAATCAATAAAAACAGTGATTAGCATAGAAAGGGGTTCTATCACACAGACATAACTTTGACACCCTTTGCAGTAATGTTCCTGCTTTTGTTTGCAACCCTGCCTTCCCATGTTATCTTTAATGTTACTAGGTCTTAAGTTGGGGAAACTGCCAGAGCGGAGTTCACAGAAAATTGATTCTGGCTTGTGTTCACACATGACCCCTTCCAGGAAAATTGCTGTGAAAGGCTGCATGTGTAAATGAGGCCTTTTGATATTCGCCCTTGCATCTTTGTCCTGTAAATGATTTTAAAAACATGTACATTTTTTATTTAAATAAGGTGTTCTGGCCAGTGGAACTATAGCTTTACTTTGACAAAATGAACTTTTTTTTTTTGGTTGATCTAAAAAAATGGACAATTATTCACAGAAAAAACCACATGCTTGCAATCACTGGTCATGTTTTCCCTTAGAGCACACACCCAAGGTTTCAGTGCATCTCCATAGAACTTTATGTGGCTTTGCATTTCTCATGTGGCTTAACCATCTTTAGGTCAGTGGAGATCAAAACAAATAGGCAGCACACAACATGCATCACACAGCAATCATCTGTTTTATGTTAAATTTCCCCTGGGCGAAATGCTTTTCTGCTTTTCTTGCTTTGTTATATTTTAAAACCTGATCTGATTAGGTCTATGAATGTAGAATTCTATCAGATTCTAATTTTGGGTTATTATTCAACACTTGACAAAAAGCCTTCAGGTGGCCCATGGAAAGCTTTAATGTAAAGCAGGTCAGGGTGTCAATGTTGTTCTTGGTATATTAACAGACTAGACAATTCAGCTCTTGCATCAAGGGAAACGGATCAGACCAGGGGAAAACGGCTATATATCCCAAATATTCTCTACACTAATTGATATTCTAAAAGTTCAACATGAGTAATGAAATTCTAAAGTCTCCATTTTGTTTAGCCTTAGCATTTGCTTCTGCTTGAAACGCATCACTGTGTGGAATCACAGGCATGTGCAAAACACCGTTTCTATGACTGTAATAAAATGAACATGACACACTCACTGGTAGAGATTAATTTTCCATGTGGCGAAAGCTGCGCAACTGTGGTATTTGCATCTGCAAGCGTTCATCAAATGTTTCATTCTTACCGCGGCCTGTTGTAAATTGTCTTTGCAGGAGACCTATGACACCATCCCGGGTCAGACGAAGATCACATTCTTGCTGCAGGCCATCAGAGATGCATCTGCTGCAGAGGAGGTTTGTAGACTTCAGACATATTTTGGTGACATGACATTTTTCATACTTTCAGGCTGGATAAGAGGATGGCTACAAATCCTAGAGATTTTGAAATCATCAGGTTTTAAAGTGAGACGGGTTTACACAAAATTACTCTTCACTTGAGTACTTCACCTGGTCTCAGTCAGTGAGAAGTGTGCAGATCCTGCACACGTACACATGGTAAAATGGCAGCAGTGGAATGATTTTCCCCTCCTGTTTTGAATTGTTTTACATAGCACCAGTGTTGTGGTAGTGTCTTAAGATTGTGTGTATTAAAGATAACTGTTTGGATCAGGTTAGGGTGGTGGGGGAAATTCCTATTGACAGGGAAGACCTGTTCGGGTTGGCTTAGAAAACCTACTGCTTGGAAACTCTAGTGTGGGGAGTTGAAAAGTTGTCTTTTTTAAGTTATTTGGGTTAGGGTATCACTGTGTTTCACTACTATTTCATGTCAATATGGTTCCTGTGAAAAAGCTATGGGGAATGCTGCCTAGCATTATGAATCTTTTGGAATCTCACTATTTGATTGTGATTCTTGGGTGTCCATTTGGATTCAGAATAGATTCCCAATAAATGAGATATTCAGTCTCTTTAGTGTTCTGTGTGCCAAACCCTCCACTGGCATCCCTATTCCACTGAAATACAATATGAAACATAATTGGTAATTAAGATGAATGCTCTGCAGCCTTTTCATGTCAGAAAGATAACATTGACTACATTAATTAATTTGAAAGCATCTTTCCAGTATCCTGCTTGTATGAGAATACTAAATGAGGGTCAGCAAAATGCTAGGCCGTGTATGTGTCCTGCAGTGGAGAGCAGCCGCTCTGCTGCACTGTTCACTCTGGGAAAGCCAACATTGCCCAAGCGGCTGAATGGGCACAGCAGGGTTTTTGAGGTGAAACAGACTGAGCAGCTATTATTTCCTTCTCTGTTTGTTGTTTAATGCTGCAGTCCACTAGTCTCAGTTTTGGTCACTATGAATCAGAGGTATAGTTTGTCACCAGGAGTAGGCCTCGGCTATAAAATACAATTGTAAAGATATCAAGTAGTTTTACTTGACGCTGCAATCATTTAAGACCTCAGAAGAAACCTCCACTGCAGCTTCAGAACTGTTCTCAGAAAAGTAGCTTGTTTTGTCATCGCTACTTTATCAATGAGTAAGCTAATGAAAAGCTACTCGAGTCACTGCTCTAACATTAATTTTGAATGACAGCATAGAAAATATTCATGAAATACTTATTTGTCTTGTAAACTTTGTAAATTAAAACATGCTTGTCTTTTTTGAAGATTAACTACTAGATAACTCAAGGGTGTGTGTGCAATATTCTTCCCGGGTGCTGCACTGCTATTGAAGTGGAATTCTGCCTTTTTCTTCCTTTAATGACATGTTAACATATGTGTAGTCTCTTTTGACATTTGTGACTTATGCAGAATTGGCTGCATCGCAACGTATCCCAGTATCTATGAATTTCCACGCCTCTACTCGCCACAGACTGATACGAAGCCTTGTGTGTCACAGATTTGGCATTTGGGCAGTTATGTTTACTCAGAAACCACCAGCTGTCCCTCATGCTTCCATGCCTTTTCTTTACCTCCAGCCTGATATTTTTAGAGTCTTGAAATGGGAGCAGGCAGAGAGGTGCTTGGCCCAGGGAGAGTGACTCTGCCTTTCTAAGAGGCTGCAGATTTTGGGAGATTTTCAGTGGCTTTTTAAAATGTATTTTTATATATATTCATGAGATATTCTAAAAATCTGTTACATGTTCTGACAGTTGCAGTTATCTCATTTGTCCTTTAATATTTATTGATATATCCTGTATTATGTAGATTATGTAAAACAGAAAGTCTGTTTTTGTTTTTTTTAGTCACAAACATTCATGTTGGGTCCATCTTGAGAAGCATGACATGTTGAAATTCATGTTACTTCAGGTCAGACAGATGGCCGCAGTGCTTCTGCGACGCCTGCTGTCGTCTTCTTTTGAGGAGATCTATCCGGGCCTGACCCTAGAGATGCAGACAGCCATCAAAACAGAGCTGCTGACCAGCATCCAACAGGAGACTCTACCCAACATCCGCAAGAAGGTCTGCGACATTGCCGCAGAGCTCTCCCGCAACCTTATCGGTAACGCTCCTCTGACTAATGCTCCTTACAGCTCCTGATTCTAATCAGTTTTTGCTGCATGCTGATGTTTTCTGCACTACGCTGTTAAACCTACCAACATTTGGAGAATAGGAGAATTCCAAGACTCTGCAGTTTGGTGACGAGGGCTGGTTGATCATTAAATGTGGGTAACTAAATTGAAACAAAATTTTGTCTCATTGTCTGGCACCGTCTAGATGATGATGGAAATAACCAGTGGCCAGAGGTGCTCAAATTCCTGTTTGACTCTGTCAACTCAGACAATGTTGGCCTGCGGGAAGCTGCCCTGCATGTGTTTTGGTGAGCTTAGGTTCACTTTCTCAAATCTTAAGTCATACAATTTTATGATTTTAAGTCAAACTATGTTCATGATGGAAAACAGTGACTGATGTCTTTGTTGTTTTTAGGAACTTCCCAGGAATCTTTGGCAACCAGCAACAGCATTATATGGAGGTCATCAAGCGCATGCTTGTTCAGTGCATGCAGGACCAGGCAAATCCACATGTAAGAGTTTAGGACAGTTGTAGTTCAGTTTATTTTCTGTTTCATGATTATATAATTAAAAAAAAATTTTCCTTCAGATCCGGACCCTGGCAGCTCGAGCTGCTTCATCATTTGTCTTGTCCAATGAAAGCAATACAGCGCTGCTGAAACATTTTGCTGACCTGCTGCCAGGCATCCTGCAGGTAAGATAATAAGAATCATGTGAAGTGCCTAAGAGCTCAATGCCTTCTGCATTAGTTATGGGTGCTATCTGTGGGTTCACACAACATTCACAACTGGTTGTCCAGTGTCCAAATGATGCCTGTATGTAATCCTTAACTCCAGCATCTCTAGCTTAAATCATACAGTATTGAGTGTGGGTGAAAATGACTTGGTTTTGTCTGGTTCTTGTTTCACCCCATGTTGTATTTGATTATATAAACATAACTTGAAGAAAGTAAATAAGGATTCATATAAGGAAGTATTGCAGTGTTTACTTGCAGCTTCTTCTCCTTTACCGAGCAATGTAATATGTAATATTCCTTTTCAGGCTATGTAAAGATGAGTGTATGCACAGAATCCAGAGTAAGGCAGATGGTTACTAGACAAACACCCAGGAGAAGGAAATATTTTTAATAAAGCAGGATTGGTAGCTGTTCCTTCCTCTTGTGATTATGGGTTAACCTAAATGTTTCTCCCCACCAGACAATGAGGCTTCAATCTATACTATGTTGAACAACATGAATCCTTCATTAAATAAGCAATGTTTGGAATCCTTGCTCTGTAAAGTTGTCTAGTAAGGTATTTTTTTCAGTGACTCTCAGCAGTGGAAGGGGAAGTTTATCCTTTAGATTGTGGTAAAGTCAGTGTTGGCTGCATGCCACTGCTGAATGAATGTAATGGCAACATTAACCTTGGCTTCTGTTTTTAATTAGGCAGTCAATGAGTCCTGCTACCAGGGAGACGACTCTGTGCTCAAGTCCTTGGTGGAAATTGCCGACACAGCGCCGAAATACCTGAGACCCAACCTGGAGGCCACTCTGCAGCTCTGTCTGAAGGTGAGCTTGAAATATCACTTTACTGCTCTTGATACTAATGGTTTAAAACATCAGGTGTATTGTTAAAAAAGTTTTTATACACTTTAATACACTTGTAATACACATTTTCAAAGGTCTGTTCTTTTTATAGCCTGATTGGTGAAAAACATTTCAGTTTAATAACTTATTTTACTGTAAGCATCATTTGCAACTGTGGACAAACATGCTTCTCCTTTTCCTTAGCTGTGTGCCGACAGCAACTTGACAAACATGCAGAGACAGTTGGCACTGGAGGTCATTGTCACCTTATCGGAGACTGCAGCAGCCATGCTGAGGAGACACACTGCCATTGTGGCTCAGAGTGGTAAGAATTTGGTTTGCTGTCAGTTAGCTTGTCTTACTACATCTCTGCCTCTATAACGTGAAGATGAAGTTGGGTAACATCTTCAGTTGTAGTAATGTATTTTGTGCTTAGTGCCCCAGATGTTGGCTATGATGGTTGACCTGGAGGAGGATGATGAGTGGGCCATGGCTGATGAGCTAGAGGATGATGACTTTGACAGGTAATGTTTTTTTGTGATCATGTCATAAACAAACATCAGTATCCTCACTTTTCATTAAAAATCCTGTGAGTGAGACACCTGCCTGTTTCAGGTTAGTCTGTCTCGTTTTTGGGTTGAAAACCTATAGACTCTTCATTTTGACATAACTTACATAGAACATGAATAAATATTGATGTCTATATTGAGGAGATGAGCTGTGAGGTCATCTAAGATCTATGTTCCTTGTCACTCACCAGTAACGCTGTGGCTGGGGAAAGTGCTCTGGACAGAATCGCCTGCGGTCTGGGAGGAAAGATCATTCTGCCAATGATCAAACAGCACATCATGCAGATGCTGCAGAACTGTAAGTATATAAAAATGTGTATTAAGTGACAGGCGTAAACAGCCTCACACACATTTTTGAATTATCTGAAGGTTATTTTGGGATGTGCATCTTGCTGAGATTTGACATTTATTTTAAGCTAGCATAGCTGTGAATATTGCAGTAGTGTAGAGGTTTGTTGTTTGAAGCAAGTCTAATGGTAATGAGGCAACTAGAACCTAATTGTAAACATGAGATCAGCCCACATTTTGTGTGTTTGTTAGCTGACTGGAAGTACCGTCATGCTGGGCTGATGGCGCTGTCTGCCATTGGTGAGGGCTGCCACCAGCAGATGGAGGCCATCCTCAATGAGATCGTCAGCTTCGTTCTCCTTTTCTGCTCCGACCCTGTAAGACACAACTTAAAACTTTTTTTTTTTTTTTTATACAAAGACACAGCATAGTTCTATGGAAAACGTGTGTACTGGGAGTATAGTGACAAAATACAACTGATGTTCTTAAATTCTCATCTGGTAATGTTACAGAACTTGTGCTCAGCAGGTGTTTTCTTGTCTGGTTTTAACTTTGGTTTCTTTTTCTCTCCCCCCCAGCACCCGAGGGTGCGTTATGCTGCTTGCAATGCTATTGGACAAATGGCCACAGACTTTGCCCCAACCTTCCAAAAGAAATTTCACGATAAGGTGACTACAATAAAATGTAATCTGTGAAAATTGATTTATTTATGTGGACTGTAAATCATGTTTGTTAGATTTTGGAAAGAAAATATTTGTATTGAATGTTTTTTTGTTTTTTTTTTTGTATGAGGGTAACGTATAATACAATAGATATGAAAGGACATTTATAAACCAAAGTCTGTCTCCCCTGTTCATGTCTTTTAAAAACAATTACATGTATTATCTCTTCATTTTCAGCTGATCTGCATAGAATATTTCTTTTCTATATTAACTATTGAGTTCCTCATAACTGTAGTGTTGAATGTTAAATATAAAAAGGCATAAACTTTGAATCCTAAAAAAGAGAAATGTATAACTGTTTTAAATTTGAAGTAAAAGTTTACTATTGTCACCTCTGAACTGTCCATCCTCATTTCTAGGTGATCTCCGCCCTGCTTCAGACCATGGAGGACCAGAGTAACCCTCGGGTGCAGGCGCACGCTGCCGCCGCCCTCATTAACTTTACTGAGGATTGTCCCAAATCGCTGCTCATCCCATATCTGAACAGTTTGGTGCAGCACCTCCATGTCATCATGGTTGCTAAGCTACAAGAGGTTCAAACCCTTAAATTCCTTCACTTGACATTTGAAATACCCAGACATACACTCAATATGTAATGCAAGTGCAGCATTTGTAGCATCAGTCTTTTCCTTTAGCGCAAGTTAGTCCACAGGTCTCCTGCACAACTATATTGTGAGTTTTCACTGTTGGCATTCTGTCTCTTCTTAGTTGATCCAAAAGGGCACCAAACTGGTCCTGGAGCAGGTGGTGACGTCCATCGCCTCAGTGGCCGACACCGCTGAGGAGAAGTTTGTGCCGTACTACGACTTGTTCATGCCCTCGCTGAAGCACATTGTAGAAAATGCCGTGCAGAAGGAGCTGCGGCTGCTGCGGGGAAAAACCATTGAGTGCATTAGCCTCATCGGCCTGGCTGTCGGCAAGGAGAAGGTATGTCTGCACATGGGATGACCGGACTGTTTTGAGAGCCGAAATTAAGATGACGGCCTATAACGGAACCTGTCTTTCTATGCTGTCTCTAGTTCATGCCAGACGCCTCTGCTGTCATGCAGCTGCTCCTCAAGACCCAGACTGACTTTAATGACCTGGAGGATGATGATCCCCAGGTAAGAAGACTTGGAAGGAACTTTAAACCAAAGGAGTTTTCACAATGTTGTTGTGTAAAACAATCAGTTGTATTTTTATTGTGGTTTTAGATCTCCTATATGATCTCAGCATGGGCCCGGATGTGCAAGATCCTAGGGAAGGAATTCCAGCAGTACCTGCCTGTGGTGATGGGCCCCCTTATGAAGACTGCCTCCATAAAACCCGAGGTGGCCCTGCTTGACAGTAAGTAACAGTTTTTCAGCTACGGACCCTGAACAGTCACAGATGTAGTAGCTTATATTTTAGTGTTAAATCGGTGCACTCTGAAATGAAAGATGCATAAAACCTTCGTTTGTAGTTTGTTACCCTGACGTTTGTCTTGTAGCCCAGGACATGGAGAACATATCTGAGGACGATGGCTGGGAGTTTGTCAACCTGGGAGACCAACAGAGTTTCGGCATCAAGACGGCCGGCCTGGAGGAGAAGGCCACAGCCTGCCAGATGCTGGTGAGGAGAAGAGATATTGTTAAGACACACACAAACAAATGAGCAAAGATGTAAAACGCTTTAAATCTACGTACTTGAGATTTTTCTGCTTCTTTTCCAGGTTTGTTATGCCAAAGAGCTCAAGGAGGGTTTTGTGGAGTACACGGAGCAGGTGGTGAAACTGATGGTTCCTCTACTCAAGTTTTACTTCCACGATGATATCCTTCTTGCACAATAGCTTTGACCTTGATCCATGAAAAACAAACCAAAATTCAAATAAATTCAGTCCATCCAGGATATATATCAAAATTTTGGTATGATCAATGTCTGATATCCAGTCTAATACTGCGGGATCCAACACTGACATTTCAACTACATTCATTTCAACACGGTTGCTGAAAGTTCTTTCACTGCCAAAGGTTTGAGGCATGTGAAAAGAAAACTGGGTTAGTATGGTTTTTTTTTTTTCTTTTTTTTATTTCCTTAACTGTCTCACGTGTGCGGGTGGCAGCAGCAGAATCCATGCCCCTGCTGCTGGAGTGTGCCCGGGTTCGAGGACCAGAGTACCTCACCCAGATGTGGCTCTTCATGTGCGATGCCCTCATTAAGGCCATCGGCACAGAGCCTGACTCGGATGTCCTGTCAGAAATCATGCATTCTTTTGCCAAGGTAAGAAACTTTTTTTTTTTTTAGTTTTATTTCCATGGGTGGGGGTCCTGTTAAATGTAGTAATGCATTTAAACAATAGAGGTCAGGATTATATTAAGTTGAATTTTTTTGAAAAGGAATAATTTTACTTTAACTTTTTCAGTTTATGTAGAAATGGCTATCAAACAAAAGCCAGGGAATTGATTTTCTAGCATTTCCAATGTAAAAAAATTATGGAAAATCTAATGTTTATGATTTTGTTTAATTTAGTGTATTGAATTGATGGGGGACGGCTGTCTGAATAATGAGCATTTTGAGGAACTAGGCAGCATCTTGAAAGGGAAACTGGAAGAACACTTTAAGAACCAGGAGCTGAGACAGGGTGAGTTGTTGCCAGAAACGCAGAATTTATTCTGAAGTCTTCACAAATCAAGACTATTAAAAAGCTTTGGAAGAATTATGAAAAGGCAATGTTTTAATATAATCCTCACAAGAGTACTTTTGTCCTTCACAGCTAAGAGACAGGATGAAGACTACGATGAGCAGGTGGAGGAATCATTACAAGACGAGGTAATTATTTCCACTCAAGAAAGTGGTCTTGTTTTGTCCAATAAATGACATTTATCCCAATATTGTGAGAATGATAATGGTTTCTATTGTCTCCTTTTCAGGATGAGAACGATGTCTACATCCTGACCAAAGTGTCTGATATCCTGCACTCAGTTTTTAGTAGCTACAAGGAGAAGGTGCTACCTTGGTTTGAACAGCTGATGCAGCTCATCGTCCAGCTAATAGTAAGAACTTCCTTGTTTTGTGCTAGTGTTCGTGTATATATTACACTGATTTCAGTGCATTAAACAGCTACTGACTCAACTGTCTTGCTTTAGTGCCCCAACAGGCCATGGGCTGACAGACAGTGGGGTCTTTGCATCTTTGACGACGTGGTGGAGCACTGCAGCCCCTCCTCTTTTAAATATGCAGAGGTCTTCCTGCGGCCGATGTTGCAGTCGCTGTGTGACACAAGCCCTGAGGTACGACAGGCAGCTGCCTATGGCGTTGGCGTCATGGCTCAGTATGGAGGAGAAAGCTACCGCCCGTTCTGTACAGGTAGAGTGTAGCCCTTTTTTTAAGTTTCTTTATTGAAACTTGTGAATTGTAGCAACATGATTTTATTTCCTGTTCCAGAGGCAATTCCCCTGTTGGTCAGAGTCATCCAGGCAGCCGACTCGCGCTCCAAGGAGAATGTCAATGCTACAGAGAACTGCATCTCCGCTGTCGGAAAGGTCGTGAGGTTCCGACCCGAGTGCGTCAACGTCAATGAGATCCTTCCCCACTGGCTCAGCTGGCTACCACTAAATGAGGACAAAGAGGAGGCCGTCCACACATTTGACTTCCTGTGTGACCTCATTGAAAGGTAGAACTGCTGCCCACTTAAATTTGAACCAGCGGGATCAGAAGCTGCTTTTTTGTTTTCTTCAGCTGACTGTTTTTCTACTGTCTCCACAGCAACAACCCCATTGTCCTTGGACCAGATAATGCCAACCTCCCCAAAATTTTCCTCATCATCGCAGACGGTGTTGCAAACGAATCCGTCAAGAGCGAAGACCCATGCAGCAAACGTCTGGCAAATGTCATCCGTCAAGTACAGGTGCAGCAGCAGCAAACGCTCACAAGAATAGATCTGATTTCATCACTAAAAAAAAAAATAGGGTTAGGGTTAGGGCTGACCCCAAAAACAAGTTTCAACCTGACTGGGTCACACTGGTTCAGTTATCAAAATAAGGAAATTGGCCCTATTAATCAAAAAGCGTGCATGAATTTATGATCGGATAGTTTAAATTTTGAATAAAAAGTGACTGCAGTATTTCAAGGTTTTCAAACTGCCTGGAAACTTCAAGAAACTTCCTATTGAAACTTGGGTTTCAATAGGAATCAAGAACCTTATACCATAATTTTAATTACTAAGTTCTTGTACAATATTGAGTTTTCTTTCTGTGTGTGCCTGAAGCTGTTCAGATGTTGACCATTTCGTTGTCGTCCAGGTGTCGGGAGGATTATGGACACAGTGTGTTTCGACACTGAACGAGACGCAGCAGAAAGCCATACAGGACCTACTGAATACTGCCTGAGCCTGTGATCCTGGCTACCTCCCCGCTCTTTAAAAAAAAAAATAAAAGCCCATGAAGAAAAGTTGAGCTCCTGGATCTCCATACACTCCCTCTTCTTCCTCCTGCTCTGATCTGTAGTGTGTATGGACTCCGGCTTCACCCCCATCACCACCACCTCCACCCTATTATTCTACAACCTCCGACTACATTCAGTTCAGCGGACTGGAGGGAGCGGGTTGGGTATTTATGACAACGGAGGATATTGGCCATCAACCTCAAAGACTTTCACCCCGTTTTCAAGAAAGTCACCCCCGTCTTATTGCCGTCACATGTCTTCTACCTGGACATTTTGATTCCAACCATTCCCTGATGTGTGCCCAGAGGGACTCCATTCTCCATGTCGCCCAACACAAACTCATTGGACAGTCAGGCTCAGAGGGGCCAAAATGGGGGGGAATGGGGGACGGGACATTCTGGTGGACTGAGCAGTTGAATGAAAAATGCACACTTTGGGCGATCACTGCCTGTCTCCTGTGAAACAATTTTTTTTGTATTTTATTTGATTTCTTTTCTTGTTCCCGGTGTTACCTGGGGGGAGACGGCCTATGTCTGCTGCCACGGCTAAGAGGCCACGTTTCCAAAGTAACGGCATGTTTAAGTGGCTAACTCTAGAACATATGAATAGTTAGTAAATTTACATCATTCTTGTCTGGGAGATTTTAGCAGCGTTCCTCCATAGCCTTCCAGATAGCTGTTCACAGGATAGGTCTGAAATGATTAAACGGTTCAGCCCCTTGAGGTAGCAGCAGGGTAAGGGGCTTCTGAGAAAAGAAGCGCAATTACCTGTACTTGGCCACAGCCATAAGTGTGACAAGTTGGAGGAACATGTAGAGTATTTGTAAAACATGTGCTACTGTACTCTTAACTTTATGGTTTTGACCTTTGCAGCCCTGCAGGTATGTGATGGAAGTCCAGAAACTACCAACAATAAAATTCCATTTGAGAATTCTGAAAAGTGAACGGTTTTATTTATGAAATGAATAGTTGGACATTTGGGGGTGAAATGTGCTTACTGGCAGTATTTGGATGAGATGAAGCCAGCAGGCAATTGGCTTAGCTCAGCACATAACTGGAAACCAACTTTCAATCTAAGCTCTCAAAACACTTTTTACTTCAAAGTTTTTTTAGTTTTCTGGTTTGAGCTATATTATGGAAAAGTCTGCTTAATAGTCCTTTTCATGCCAGCCATATTGACATGAAATGCATATTTGAATACCTCATTGCCACTTTTAGATATGCCTAACACCCCTTACCCTGTTAAACCAGAGTAAAACAGTCATTTTCTATACCTGCTTATTCCTCATTAGGGTCACATGGTCTGCTGGAGCCAATCACAGTGTGTTGTGAGAGGCAGGGATACACCCCAGATAGTCTCCAGCCAATCGTGGGGCGCACACACACCATTCACTCACACCTATGGGCAATTTAGAGTCTCCAATTAACCTCAGCATGTTTGACTGTGAAAGGAAGCTGGAGAACCTGGAGAAAACCCACCAGACAGAGAGAACATGAAACTCCACACAGACCCAGGACCAAGGAGGTCTTGAACCTGTGACCTTCTTGCTGTGGGGCAACAGCTCTAACCCCTGTCCCACCATGTCACCCCAGAGTAAAACAATTTATTTAAATTCATATATGCTTTAAATATAACAAATTCGTTGGCACGATTTATTTTTTACAAAATGTTTCAGATTATAGAGATTTGTGTTATTACCTTGAGTTGCTGCATTGAGGACAGAACAAATTTTGCAATGCTGGATTATGGCTGGATTTTTTTTAAATGCTTTAAACCTAGTTTATACTGTTGAAGTGCAGGTGACAGAGATCATGATATATACACGTGTATATATTTATGGCTGTATTAACTCAATGAAACAACTAAACAGTTTCACTATGTATTATAAAACCTATATAGGTTATCGCCTATCAGCAGCATGCCGATTTTCTCCCCCAGCGGCCACTCGTGGTACTGCAACAAAAAATCCCATGCGAAAAAAGCATTTTTCACATAGGCCGCAATAGTAAAAGAGAAGCCGATAAAACTGTTGACAGGACACCCCCAGCTACAACCCCTGTTAATTACAAATCTTTGTTTGCGTAATTTTAAGTCATGGACTTTTTATCCGTTAAAAACATTTCTAAAGGTCAGAAAAGCTGTAGAAAGTCTCTATTCCTAGCGTGACGTCACAGCTATGTGACAGCGCGGTCGTGCTGTGTCTCGGGAGCGAGGGCGTTTTTATTAATTTATATATTTCTTTTAACTAATTATTTTTCTTATAAGGGTTTTTAATGTGGTCCGCAAGTGAATAAAACGACTCAAATGTGAGTTTTATTCGCAATTTAAACGTTCTCATTGCCCCAGAGCATTACACACTCAACCGCAGGTGACCTACCTCCACTGACCGAATCACGTGTTGTAAAGGCGCTTTTTCATAGGTCCAGAAGGAAGTGAGCGTCAGTGCTGCCTTCAGGGGCGCTTGAAAAAATCCGGGAAGAAATGGGAGCATTGTTTAGAGAGTATACCTATTTCATGTCAATATAGCTGCCATGACAAAGGTGTATTCTTAACCAACCTCAGGTTACCCCAACGATTTATCTCACTTTCTGCAAGAATACTGAAACAAACATTTTATATCAAAAGTTTCTGTCTTCCACACGTCCCTGCTTAGTCATGCTATTTGACCTCTGAAGACACCAGAAATTGACAGACAGAAAATCAGTTTTTCAACAGAGCACTCATGCTTTATTAGGACATCTAGACCAACAGCAAAAAAAAAAAAGTTTAAATTAAAGCTTTCAATCAGACTCAGCCAATCCATGGTGAAGTGCTGCCTTGTGTAGACACCCAGAAAGGTTTCACAAAATATACATAATTGTTGTACAGCCTACAGTTTATACAATCAGTTGTCAGATGAGTAAAAATTGCAGCAGTCCTGCAATACATCGATTCTCATTAAGGTTTTAAGTTATTTTGGAGGCTGTAATTTTGTGGTGCCAAGACTGAGGTGTTTCTAATATTTAGATCATGTTCATAACACAGCTCAATAGCACCACATGTTACAAACCCCCAAATTACCAAATTATAACCCTCATGAGCACAGAATTTACTACAGGGCTGTTGTAGTAGTACTGGCTAGTTGTACCAATCAACTGTCAACTGAGTGTAGTGTGGAACATGTATTTTTTTTCCTGTACACGTTAGGGATGCCGTTTACTTTAAATTCCATCAGGGCTGCTCACTAACATTGAAGTTGGCAGTTTATATCCCCAGTCCAGCTGGGAACATCTGGCTAGGGGGACGTTGCTTTCAAGTTCCTGTCAAGACTGTCAGTTGTGTAATTATTACCACGCTCTAGTCTAGAAGACTAGTTTTACCTGGAGACATTAATACATTTCACCATTTGCCAAGACCAGCTTTTCAAAAAATGTCAGTTTCAACCCCTATTACCCGGCAACAGTTTGATTTCTAGAGTCACGTCGCTGATCTTTCACCTTCAGCACAGAGATGGTCAGAAAGGCCTTAATGTAGAGGAAACCTTCAGAAGCCAGTAGTGTTCAGCAGGGAAGAGGGTTAAGAAAAATTATGACTGATACCATGAAACCACATGAAAATCAGATGATTAAACACTGATGAGAGATTTGTGCTCCATAGAAAATAAACCTTTTTTTTAGTTTGAATTGAAACGACTAAACCAGAGAGAGTTTTTGTGTGTGTGTGCCAGTGTCAAGAGATGCATCAGTATTTACAGTGAAGAGGATGACCTGTACGAGCCGGGAAAGGGGAGAAATGGGTGATGTAGTCTGAGTGATTCTCACTGGACAAATAACTATCGAGCCGTGAGTCTCCCTTTTCATTCTTTGAATAATAATCATCTAATTCGTCATCTATTCAGTCTTTTCCTCATATAAGAGTCCTTCTCTCCTTTCAGGCTTTTTTTCAAACTCCTCTTCTACTGCAGCATGTCCACAAAAGCATCAAACTCATCGATGTTTTTCTCGTAGACGGCCAATTTCTCTGGCAGCGAATCCTACAGCAAGACAATCACGGTTACTGCTGCTAATATTCATTCCAGGAATTTTTTTTCTAATTTCAAAATACCATAATCAGAATAAAAAGCAAGATTGTTACCAGATCTTCGGCCATTGACTGGGAGCTGATGTGTAGGGAGAGGCTGGCCAGCTGTGGAGGATTCTGAAACTCCCTGTAGAAGGTTCCCAGATCCATTGGCAACAGGTCGTCTTTAGAGAAGGCTGGCCGCTACGCACAGAGACTTTTTGTTTCAAATTCTCATACGTTTGAATTTTAAATTAAACTTTTTGTTGTTGTTGTTGTTTGATATTAAAATATAGCCTCAAACACAACAGTAAGTTATATCAAGTTCTACAAAATCTGTACCAGAAGAAACTTTGTAAAGTAGGAGTGTAGAGAGAGAGTGAAGCCTGATAATTACATTTTAAATGTAGTTTTATGAGCTTGAGAAGTAAATAGTAGAATAAAGCAGCTAAGGAGCCAATCTGTACCGTCATTGGACTAAAATGCAGAAATAAAACATCTTCATTGAAGATGAAGTAAGAAGTAAAGCCATGTACCGTTAAATAAGGAAAAGCCTAGAATGCAAGAGAGAATCCAACATTTAGATACATACAAAGTCAACCATGACGAAGTCGTCCGGCTGCCCCGATTCCTCGGAACCCTGAGAATGGAGGCTGGCCTGCAGGGGAGAGGGGCAGGGAGGAGAGTCTGGAGGCTGCACCTGATCACACACAAGCAGAAAATATTGACTGTAATATTCAGATTCAGTCAGATGTTTTAAATGCAATCCAAATATGCTGTGTGTACAGGTACCATGGGATCATTCTCCTCTGAGTCCAGGCCTCTAGGAGCAAATGCAGCAAATGGCAGGTCCAGACTGGCTGCCGTTACCTGCAAAACACACAACAAGCACAAAAACTAGGCTTTTACATGGCTGTTCAGACAGTTAAAGAAGCAGGAAAAAGACAGAAATAGGGAGTTTTATTTTATTCACCTGTGTGTTGGGTTTGTTGACAAAGGCTCCCACTTTCCTCGTGAACGCATTCAGAGTCTCTACGGGGTCAGAGGGGGAAATGCTCCTCCTCCCTTCATCTCTCTGTCCTTCTCCGCTCTGCGACAAGCCGTTGTCGTCACCGCTGACGGGAAGGAAGATGAAAGTGGTGACATTTAAGAAAACAAAACCCTAACCCTAAATGACTTTCGCTGTCCATGCAGGTGCCAAAGTTGAATTTAGGAGACAATTACCAGCTGCCAGGGGTGTTGGGGGTGTGATCTACAGTCAGATGGACGTCCGCTCCATGAGGAGGCTGGGTGGGAACCAACACGACTCCGCCCTCCTTCCCAGCATGCAATAGCTGCAGAAGAAGAATTTGGGCAGAGTTACAGTCGATTAGATCTACTAAGGCTATGTTCAAGGGGCTCAAATATTTTTTTATGAAATACTTTTTTTTAGGTTGGGTGAAGGGACCTGGCCGTTTAGACTGAAGCCGTATGTCAAAAGATAAAATATGTATCAGTTTCAGGACCACATATCAAAGTGGTCTGGGTCACATTTGAAAAAAAAACGTGTCATTCAGACTGTCGTTAAATGATTAGAGCGTATAGGGGTGAAAAAATCAAATGTGGGTCATTTCAGGCTATAGCCTAATACTATTTTAATTAATGAATTAAATCCATACATTTTTAAAAATGCCTAAAATTTGCTCCATCGATTCTTCTAAATTTCTGGCATCTACCATTTAATTTATTCGAATTATTTGTCTTTTCTATCCAATCAAAATAAAAAAAATTAGGTTTAACAGTGTAACTTTGTGTAAATTCTTAATTGATTATCCCAAGAAGATCCCTAGAAGTGAAGTGATCAGTGATTGATGCATCACCTGGTTTGGATTGGCAGTAGGGTGACAAAGTTCTACAGCTCCTGTTAGAGCGGGAGGCTGGTAGCATAACCTGGAAGCATACAGCTACACACACACACACACGTAAGAGAATAATATCAATTAATTATTTAATATCAATCAGAATATATATAATTATACATTATGCAATTAAGAATATCATGATAGAAAATCTTTTAATATCTTGTATAAATTCAAATGCAACTTTCAAACCAAGGGCCGACGCACGCACGCACACACCCACACACACACACACACCCACACCCACACCCACACACCCACACACCCACACACACACACACACACACACCCACACACCCACCCACACACACACAAATCCTGCAGCTACGGTTCACTGAGGGTGGGATGGAAGCAAGCAGCAAATTGCAGCAACCTGGATTATGAGTCAAGTCATTATGAGAATTAATTCAACCTCAACAGAAAGAAAAGGAAGAAATCCATTGTGTGTAGTTTCACACAACCACACACACACGGTCATGCTCTCACAGTGGCCAGAGTAGACTCACAGTGTGAGTGACAAGTCCGGGAGCCATTGGGAACTGCAGACTGTCCAGGGGTAGGGGCTTGGACAGTTTAGAGGGAGAAGGGCTCAGTGTGCACACACACTGAGGTCATGCACACACACACACACCATAAAAAAAGACAACAGGAAAGAAAACAGACAAAAGAGAGAAAAGAGAGCGCAATGAAAAACAGGTGTGAAAATGGAGCAAAGAAGTCAGAGCTTAAAGGAAGATGAGTGAGTTGGTGTGTTACCTGTGAGGGAGGAGAGGTGGAGAAGGAGGTGGTGCAGACCTCCTGAGAATCCTGAACTCCTGCAAACGCTCCGCCCTCCTCATCATCAGGAGCTCTGGATACACATAATAATTTAGATGACACAACTTTTGTAATCAAGAAGGCAGCATATTTGAAACACAATATGTTTGTTTTTTTAAATAAGACTACTACATTTTCATAAAACTACCTGTAGTTGCAGGGCTGGCCCATGTTTGCAGGACGCTGGCTGCTGCAGGGAGGATCCACAAAGTGATCCACAATGATGCCCATGATGGGAGGCGACCGCTCAAACTGTCTGCAGAGGGGCAACACTTGCTTTATTATCTGTATTGAAATATGTTAATTGATAAAATTTCAGAATGCATTCAATGTAGCGTGTCACTTACCTGTTAGACATGAATGCCAGGGCAGTGCGGTAGGCACATGAAAGAGTGAATGTGCCGACAGGAGTGCCAACGACGCCCACGCGCACTGTCTGAAAACCTTAAAGCAGAAATCGTCAGTAAAAAAGTATATCAGCTGATGTAACTGCATTACATATTGTACAATACATTTATTACACAAGCTAGTGCCCTTTTCTCTGTAACGTCTTGTTTTCTAAAATATTTTTTTAGAATAGAGTGAATTAATGTTTTACACATAAGTAAACTACAGTACACAATCCTTAGATTTGTAATGTCTACTGTAAAATGCTGGCAGCACAGCCTATAATAGGGCTTTTAGTGGGTGATGAAGCTGAGGTTACAGTTACCTTCTCCTAATCCACTCAGCTGGACTTCCCCGAAGTAGATCCTGGATGAGAGAGGCACAAAAATCAGAAGAAACCTCTCGGTTTTCATGACTGGATTGAGTGTTCAGGGGAAAACAGCGCAAGTAAAAGCAGCCGCTGGCTGCAGAAAGAAAAGAGGTGGATCAGTGTCAGCTGAAGCTTGCTGCGAATCCACTCACCTGTATAAAATGACATAATCGTGTCCCTGCTTCCTGGACAGCTTATAGGCCGGTGTTACTCTGGTGATGGCCAGCAGCGACTTCAGGAGCACAGACAGACGATTGTAGACTCCATACGACACCTTGATGTCCCTATCGCACCTACAGCAGAGACAGAAAACACCAGGACTCGTCAATAGTAATACCCGTGTTTTCCGTCATTCTGGCTGCTGGGTGGATAAATCTCGCGAGACAGAATTTTAACGCGACGAGCAATCTCGTCAAATCACATCTCGCGAGATCTCGTCACACGAGATCTCGTCACACCCCTAATAAGCACTATAATACTTAAATCTTAGTGTGTCCAAGTACACTGTATTTGCCTTTCAAATAAACCATAACATTGTACATGGAGACAATGGTGGCACTAAAGCCTCTGCAAATCTTCCATTTTTTAAATATTAATTAAAGATTTGTTGTACTTGTAGACTGTGATTTCTTCTTTTGGTTTACAGTTCATTGACTCATAGAGCTTTTAGTATACAGTAGATGTCAAACATCAATATTTTAGTCCTTATATAAGCCTGGCAGGGAAAAGGAGAAATCACAAGTGTCTTAACCATGACAGAATCATGACTCCATTACAATATATTAATTCTGTGCAGGTTCATAGAGGCATAAACACTGCCAGCTCTGACAAATGTCTTCTAAACGTCTGTTCACTAAATGTATTATACACAAAACACGGTTCACTCACTTTTCATTCATCTCCAGGCACCAAGTCTCTAACTCCATTGAGTCACCCTGAGTGAGACAGAAAAGGACACTAAACTTGACTGAAAAATAGCTGCATATTTATTTGAAACTGCTTGGCTTGCCAGTTTTACCTCTGACGTTTTCAGGGAGATCTCAACACACATCGAGCGCCCCATGGCTGGAAGCTGGCCAGCCAACGCTTTCTTGGCTTCATGAGTCACCTCTGGGATGTCTTTGATGGCCAAATTGAACTAGAGGAAATAATAAAAAGTACAAATACTAAAAATTACAGATTGCATAAGAGTGACAATCCAAATCCATCTACAGATATGAGAAAACTGACAGTGGACCTAAAATCCAAACAATCATTACATAAAGTTTTTACCCAATCAGAGCCAGTAGGTGATGACGACGAGCGAGTGCAGATTTTCTCTCCAAGGCGAGCTTGAACAATCACCTGGACAGTCTATAAACACACAGAACATAAAAAATGGAACATTTCTCATAGTCATTACTTGTGGAAGGATTTTTGCTGCCTACAAGTTTTTTTTATTTTATTTTTTAATGCTGCAAGTACCACAAGGTTTATCTTGGTTGTACTGGTGTGAAGGCAGAAATTGCAGATAAATAGCTCAAAATCTTAAATTGCCTGCATGCCTCAATCCCACTAGAGATAAGAAAATACGTTCCTCTGAACCAATGCTTTGTGTTGCTATTTAAAAGGTACCCATGGCTGCAATATATCATATTTCCAAACTTCTCACCTTCAAGGCAAAGAACTTAATGAACTTATCCAGGTCTTTTTTATCCTGGGGACTCAGGTCACTGTCCATGTTGTCAGGACCCTGCAATGGCACATTAGGAATGAACAGCAAAGATAAGTCAACATGTGGTTATGGTGATACATTTACGTAGTAATATACTGTAGATTTAAGAGCACAGATACATTTCCCCACTGCATCCAAACTAATTGCAGAGTTGGATTTTTCCTATAAAAGTTTTATTTGACCCCAGACAAGCAGGATGAAAAGCTTTTAGGGCAAAGTTCATTTTATTTAACGGTTTTAAACTATTAAATTAGACAGTAGTTATGTGTTGGATATATTTTGAATTGTGGATGATTTAGCAATTTACTTACATGTATTTTTCTAGCAGTTACTATTTCATACCCAATGAGATTGGACAACCTGACACTGGATATCCTACTTGAAATGGTTTGATTTAAGCAACTAGTGTTAGTTGCTTGATGACTTATATTCATTGTTTCAGACATATCGTCTATTCTTTGCACTGTCGTGAACTAGAGAACAACGGGATTTATTTATTTATTGTATGCAAGTACGTAGAAATGACAAATAAACGAATCTTGTAAACTCTTTACGTTTCTTACATATTTTAACCAAAACATAAAACCGATTTGGACCAAAACAAGCATATTTGGCCACGTTTACGGAGCTTTACTGACTTGTCATTTAGGCTTAACTATTTGAAAGCAATACAAACACAAAAATAAATTACGAATTGGGGAAAATGGTGTTTTATGTCACAATCTTTGTTGTTTTTTAAACCCTTCCTATTAGCAACGGTTTCTGTAAGAAGCTAACAAGCGGGGCCTTAACGATGATATTAAATTGTCCGATTAAGGATGATTAAGAAGGTCGTTTTAAACTACTGACAACCTCTTTACACGATGCACAATACCAGCTGATAAATTAAAAACCTGTAATACTTTAATATAATCGACACTTAGTTAAGGTTTATGCTTTACAAAAGAAAGGATGACGTTAAGCCACTCACAAGTAGCCCATGGCTAATGTTATCTGGCTAGCTAGACGCCATGCATTTTAACTTCATCACAAAATAGCGAACTTACATTAGCTTTTTCCTTGACAATACACCTTCAATAAAACACAGATCGACTGGATAAAAACACGACGGCTCGCGTTTATATGCAGAATTCAGATGTACATAACGTCAACAGCGGCGGTGCTACATTTCTGTTTATCTTCTCCATGTCGACGTGTTTGGATAGCAGCACTTTCACGAACACACTTTCGTTCAACTTGTTTTGTAAAATATACTAATTTAAAACATGGGAAATATCATTTAGGGAGTAGGAAAAAAATCTAATTTGGATTCCTCTAGAACAACATGACGTCAAATTATGTGCACATGAGCACATAACGCCACTTACTGCGTCGAATCTGCGAGTAAATGTGGTGAGTTAGGCATTGATATGTACACATAGATGCCGCCTTCGCCGTGTTATAAGTGATGCGTCAGCGCGGCCGCCCTCTTGAGAGGGGTAAGACTGCCATGTGAACACAGTAGTAAATCTACACAGTCTGAATATTCAGTCTTTGAGGTCTCAAAGATACTGTAATCATATCTGAACTGATTTGAATGAGTTGTTTTATATTGACGGGTTTATGATCATATCATTTTTTTAAAAAGCCGACTTGACCCTTCCAAGATGGCGACGTCGTTGACGCGCTATCCGAGACCAATACCGCATCTATGTGCAAATATCTATGAAGTTAGGTTTTCCTGTAGGTTGTGTTTGTTGGCGAAATCTGCATGATTCACATAAAGGTAAGGGCGTGAATGAAGAAGAAACGGATTCCTGATTATTTTAAAGTGAAGTTATCAGTGTTTTTTTTCTACTACCTAGCTCAAATGCTATGTAGCAAGCTCGATAGTTCTCACGTTTGAGCTGTTTTCCTGTTTTTGTACATAATTGTATTCGTTACATTGAAAGGAATACATTCTATAGGTATAATAAACATTAATTAAGAGCATATCTGTCACTGTAACCACATACAACAAAATACATAGAAAATCATAACCTTCAGCCGGAAAGGTTTAAGATTACACCATGATTGTTGTGTCTGTGTGTGTGTCTGTGTGTGTGTCTGTGTGTGTCTGTGTGTGTGTCTGTGTGTGTGTCTGTGTGTGTGTGTGTCTGTGTGTGTGTCTGTGTGTGTGTGGCACACAAAGAATTTACTTTAATATTAGAAAATGAGCAGCATCATTAGGATGTAATATAATATAAATAACAGCACAACCTATAACGATTGTTGCTAATCGAGCTGCAACAATTGGTTGATTATCAATTAATCATTAGACAGAAACTCTGATAATTTTTGTGATAATTTCATCATCTTGAGTATCTTTTCAAAAGAAGAACATTTTCTCTAAATATACCATTATAAATTAAAAATATGTCACATGAGAAGAAGATTACAATGAATGTAAGTGCTTTTATAGATGTAAACGTATTATCATATACACAGCATGGCGATCTCTATAGCCATCCTGGACTGCGATCTGCTCCTACATGGTCGAGGCCATAAAACCCTGGACCGCTTTGACCTCGACTCTGTCTCGGACAACTTCCTCCTCACGCAGTTTGGCTTCCCCAGAGAGTTCATCCTGTATCTGGTGGAGTTACTCAGGGAGGTGAGTCCCTTGTGATTCTCAGTTTTTAGTAAGCACACGCATCATCCCACTGTTCTATGTATTATCTTGCATTTCTCTTTCTGTGTATTAGTCTCTGTCTAGACGCACCCAGCGGTCTCGAGCCATCAGTCCTGAGGTTCAGGTGTTGGCCGCGTTGGGCTTTTACACATCAGGCTCTTTCCAGACATCCATGGGAGACACTATTGGCATCAGCCAGGCGTCAATGTCGAGATGTGTGTCCAATGTGACTAGAGCCCTGGTGGAGAAAGCTCCCGACTTCATCAGGTTCAACAGGTGCTAAACTTATTAACTTGTGTTATTATGGACATAGTGTAGTTTACATTTTCAAACTGAGTGTAATAAAAAGAGAGAAAGAGAGAAACAGATGTACAGCAAGAATAATGTTTCCCATGCAGAGATCCCTCCAACAGAGAGCAGTCCTTTCAGGAGTTTCAGAGGGTGGCAGGATTCCCAGGAGTTCTGGGGGTGCTGGACTGTGTTCAGGTTTAGTATATTGTATCAACACTTATCAACTTCTACAGCAGGGAACAGCCTTTCTTTCTTTTTTTCCATTGCTCTGTTCTTTATCTCCAGGTTGCCATCAAAGCTCCAAACAGCGAAGACTCGTCATATGTCAACAAGAAGGGGTTTCATTCCGTCAGCTGTCAGATGGTTTGTGACGCCCGAGGATTGTTACTCAGCGCAGAAACACACTGGCCAGGTGGACTCAAAGACACTGACATTCTAGAAAGATCCGCTCTCCATAAACAGCTACAGGAAACCGAGGAGGGCTGGCTGCTGGGTGAGACATCTGTTAAATAAAGTCTGCCCAACATCTACGGTCTAGTGGTCAGTGGTTGAAGGTTTTCTGTTTCCTAGGTGACCGTCGTTATCCTCTGAGGAAGTGGTTGATGACCCCGGTGGACTCCCCCGAATCCCCCGCAGAGTTTGGATATAATCACGCTCACGTTGCTACGCATGAGATAGTGGACAGAACCTTCAGAGCCATCCAGACCAGATTCAGATGTTTAGATGGCACCAAAGGATATTTACAGGTCTCCACTTATAGTAAAATTTCTGTAACTTTATGGAATATGGATGTGAATTATATAGCTAGGGAACACCAAACTGAAAATGTAGCACTGACAAATCACAAAATGATTTATCACATATTCTTCAATATGTGATATTAAACAATGTATTGAATTTATTGAACTATATACTTTAATAGTAGGTTGTCCAGGCAATTTGATATAAATAGAGGAATAATTTCTTATTTGTCAATAGCAGCAGACTGTAGGTCAGAGACCATTCATACACTACACTACCTCTTACATGTGGCAATTAAGAAAAATGCATACAGTTTCTTTTTTATTTAAAATGTAGTCACTCAAACAAGAATAAGGCAGATTTTTGTCTGGCTGAGCCAACTTCTCCCTGTCAAAAGAAGGTTATTCTTATGTCACCATATTCTTCCTCTGTGCAGTATTCTCCAGAAAGGAGTTCATCCATCCTGCTGGCCTGTTGCGTTCTCCACAATGCCTCCCTACAGTCTGGATTAGATGCCTGGACCATGGAGAGGACGGATCCTCTGGAGCAGCCTGAGAGCTTCGAACAGAGACCTGAAGACCGAGACAGCGAGGCCGAGGCCCTCCGTAAACAGCTCATACTTAAACACTTCGGCTAAACCTCTGGCTGGACTCTCATTAAAGGAGAAGACTGGGACCAGAGCAAATCAAACATTTACAAACTGACAGTCACATTTAAGTCAAGAATTTCCACAGACACGGTGTTGCTGATGCAGTTTTTTAATATTTTGCTGGTTTCTACTCTACTGACTATACTAAGATAACATAGTAATATATGGAGGAACATGCAAGAAGCTATACAACAAACCAGCGACAACAGCGACATACCAAAACACATTTCAAATAGAAAGTGCTTGATTATTCTCTCATGTCATTTAATAGCACTTGTTGACATTTACACTATTTAAACTGTGTTGAGTGACTGTTGTCCAGGTTTCTTTACAAGTGGAAAATGTGACCCTCCCCTCTTTTTTGTTTTAAAAATCCATCCCCACTTTAAATTTGGTCCTGTCCCTCTCCTCCGCCCATATTTTCCCCCCTTTTTCCCCCTTTTCCCACAGGATTCCACAGGTTAAAATCTTGGAATATGTCACAATACAAAAAAGAAGGCCCTTATTTACAACACCTGCACATTAGGTTGTTATTATTTATGTACACTGATTGCGTTAAGACTGTTGGGGGTGAGAATGACAGAATGTTTGCGCAATGGGGCTGCAGTCACATGATGTTTGTGTCCCGGGAAAATATATCAAACAAAAAACAAAACGGATACACAAAGTAAAAGAAAAGAAGAGAATCTTGTGAAGCTTTGTGAAATCACTGTAGGATGTCTGAATATTTTTGAAGTCGGAACGTCTAACAGATTTGGACTGGGGCAGTGAAATGTCAAACATTTCCAATCGTTGTCAGAATAGTGGTCAAGAAATATTTTTTTTCTTTTCTTTTTTAGAAAAAATGTCCTAGTGTTCCTTCAAACTGTGAAGAGAACAAAGCTAGTGGTGTTTTACTTCCTGGAATGTAAGCGTCCCATGATTGGCATCATCAATATATACAAACTTTCTACAAACAGGAATAAATACAACATACACTGCTGTCGCATGAGCACATATAGCATCAATGTTGAGATGTTTACTCTGTTTCTTCACAGGTTATAAGATGCATTTATGCCTTAAAAAATACTTTTAAGCATTATTGTCAAAGTTTATTTTTTGTTTAATTGGCAATTTGTTTGTTAAACATTAGGGGGTCAATAAATGATATGACAAGTCCAAAACTATGGAAACAACTAAGTTAATGGTTAAAAAAAAAAATACGATTTTAGAATTTTCAAATATGAAGGAATAAAAAAAGGTTTTCACACGACAGCAGTGAAACATAAAAACTGTATTACAGTAAACAGACACAGACAGATCATATCAAAGTTTACACTCCATAGAACATCATGTAAACCTTTGCATCATCCTAAATGTCAAAACAAACAATCGCTTTTTTTTTTTTGCATAAAATAAATATGCTCTTTTTTGATGCTCGGAATATATTATAAGTTGTATTTTTTGCGTTTTGTAAACATTATTTAGAAAAAAACAAGACAAGATAAACTAACCTTAAAAACATGTTCAGTACATTTATTCATTTTTTTTTTGCATAAATTAAATATGCTCTTTTTTTGAATGCTGCAAATATATTATATATACAATTTAAATTCCATAAAAATACTTTTATGTCATGTTTCCCAACCTCTGTCAGAACCCTGTTTTATGAAAATATGGTTTCCTTTCAAAATGATGCAGTATTTGGAAGTGATTCAAAAATAACTGATTGATTCAAAAACTGGAAAACTCATGAAGTAAAATGCTTTGTGAAGATAAATCCTTAAAATTCAACCTGATTATGATGAGTTCAAGGAATCGAGGAATGACAAAATCTCTTCCAAAAGTGTGTATGTAGTTACATGTTTGTCCTTATGTGGGCATTATACGTAAGGCCAAGTTGGTCATATTTGACTCAGGTGAGTGAAAGGCACTTGAATTGCACACGTCTTGTTTAAAAAAGATGTGTTTATTTACCACGGCTAGTTTTTAGTTTATTTAATACTTGTTAGTAGCAACACGCTGCATTCAGGTGCACTGATCCGATGTAGTGCATCTGGAGTGCCTTGGAAATAACGTGCAGGCATAGTGTGCAAAGATAAACTAGAATCAAACAGTGGAGGTCGATATACAGTATACGTCTGTTTCTTGAAGGTGCAATTACTATGATTTTATGCTTCTCAATGTTAAAATGGTACTTTCCAGTAAGCTTGCTTACTTTTGCAAAAAGGATGTTGCTTTTCCTTCTTGTCGGTGCCACGCTGCTGATATTTAGAAAGAAAAGTGAAGCAGCTGTGGATGCAAAAATAAATTAGGGGGTGGATTAATTACTTTCATTAAAATGGTACACAATTCATATTCAAGTTGTAATGGAAGGTAATGTCTCTTTAAAATATTCATGATTTTAAACCTACTCTTCATTTTTGTCTAAACTGAATTGATATATTTAAAATTAGACAATATGCAATTTTAATACCTAAAGATTTAAATTACAAATTTAAAATTCAATTAAAATTAAAGATTTATTAAGAATCCCTTTAAAAATCAAGTATATTCAGGTTTAACAGAGTGTTTAAGCAAAAAGGTGAAGCACAAGTTGCTGGCAGGAGATCAGCTGTAGTCTCTGAAGTCTCGAAGAAGATGAAGTCACTTGTTTAAAAGGGATGATGGTTGGATGACGGAATATAATAGACACAGGTTTTCGTCCAGGGGGAAGTGTCAAGTCTGATGGTTGTGTTTTTTTAGGGGTCTGAGGTGAGAAGTCATGGGAGGAAGCATCAGGCTGTCTGTCAGAAAAACTCTGAAACTCTGTCTGGTTTTGTTTCTCTGAGGAGAGAATGGAGGTTGGTGTTGAGGAATCAAAACATTTAACACACAGTCTAAAAAAAGCTAAAAACAGGGAGAGATCGTACCTGCGCTCTGACTTGGGCCCAGTTGTGTGGTTGCTGTGGGCATCAGTTGTATAACGGGTTGTTTGGATGTGAGAGTGGCCTTCTGACTCTAGCCTCTCCCCTTCTGATGCCACTGAACTCTCCTCCAGGGGAGCCCCTTCATTGTAGAAGAGCAGGCTGCGGGAACGGACTGCAACACACACAGACGTTCATTCACTTGGGTGATGTGGGCTTGCTGGACTGTATATTTTTGGATGTCATTATGAACATGTCAAACGCTTTCACCATCTTTAACAATATATTTTAAAAGTTTGTTAAATTATCAATTGTGTCAAATCTTAATCTTAGAAGTAACTAAAGCTGCTAAACTAAAGTAGCATCTCATGGAAATACTCCATAGGAAAGTGCCTTAAAACTGAACTTGAGTGTGAATAAATGTACTTATTTACTTTCCACCAATGATAACACTTGTCCACAGCAACATAGCTCTACAATTACTGACCCCATTGCCATGAAATTTGGTTCGGATATTTCATAACAGGACAGTCTTGACCAACATTTAGAGTCTTTGAGAATGAATGCCTGGAGCTGTAGGGCAATATGGCCGCCTTCACCCCCAAACCACGCAAAGGATAGTTGTTGGCAGAATGGAGCACTACTTATATATGATGGCAGCCTGACTTCTGGTTTAAAAAAGGGGGGTTCCCCAAATGTTTGTGGTTAAGGGATGTGAATTTTTATGGAAGTGGAATGCTGTGAGAAAAATGCAACTTTTGTACTGTTTCCAAGTTCTCTATAGACTGTCGCACTGTCACATGCTTCTCAAAATGATTCTTGGGCCTTCTCCTTCCAGCAATATGCAATGAATTCTCAAATTGAAAGTACACTTTTGTAAACCATCCACCCTCTTCATGTGCTTCTATTTAGAAATGTTCTATTATTATAGTATGTCAAATGTCTCCTCATTTGCTATTGCTATGACTATGCCATTATTACCCATAATGCAACTGCTCTCTTTTCTACAAGTACTAAATGCAACAAGTTCATTCTTATTTTCTATATTAAAATATGTAAGCAAGTTTTTGCATGCACTTGTCAGGGTAAATGTCTTACCCTGACTGGTGGTGTAGAGGTCCGCTGATTGAGAAGAAGGAGAGGAGGGGGGGGGGTTGGAGGAAGATAAGGAGGAGGAAGAGGACAAAGAGGAGCTGTGAGCGAGGGAGGAGAGGGGAGAGAGGCAGGGAGAGAAGGAGCCCAACACCAGGACAAAACACACCGCCATCATCTGCATAGAGGGAGAAATGAAACACACAAGTTAATAAATAATGTAGACAAAGAATCCTCAGTTTGAATCACACACGGCTGGACCTTTACTGCATGTAACTCCTATACTCTAGTTCCTATTTCTCTCCACTCTCAAATAGAAGCACAAAATGCTGAAAAAACTATATAAAAAAGAAGATTTAAATTGAAAGTAATTTATATACAAATGGATGTGCAAGGGCAATAATATTTACCATGAGGCAGGTCCCAGTTTGAGTTGAGGCCATTTTACAAGAACGGGAAACAATTTTCCCTGAAACCAACGACTGAAGCTTCTGGAGCTGCTGTAGAAGGGATCTGAAGAGATGCAGAGAGAAAGAGAGAATTTAAAGAGCATGCAAGGCAGAAGACAAATCACACCTAAACTGATTTCCAAGTGTAAATTTCAAGGAAGAATTTCGATTTATTGTTCAATTTTCTTTCTCTGAATTGAGCCCCTGGGAATCAACACTAGTTGCATTCTTATATTTTGATATCGGTTAAGGTCGGCATCATCTAAGGCTAAGAGTAAAACTTCTATGGCAGGAAGCACCATCATAGATTTGCTTTTGTTCTTTTTTCATGTGTTTGAGCCCATGGACACTTATACACATGGCTTAACTCTCCACCCACCACTAAGTGCAGTATACTCTGGATATGTAAAACCATTGAAAACCACAAGAAAACTCATACACGCACTGTTTATTTCACCTAAAATCCCAAGAGATGCTCTCTTTCATTGTGTGGCTTTCAATATTGCGTTGGTTTTAACTTTAAAGTAAACTTCAACCACCCGGCCGACTGTTGCTGCGAGAGGGCATGTTAACAAAATAGCAGAGCAGAGTCAGACAGAGTACACCAGTAAAACCACAAGAATATTATTGAATACAGCATATTGGTGGGATCTGGAGAGCAGGGTGCTGATGGTATGAGCTGTCGATGGCTGCAGGGACACACTCTGTCCACTATGTGGAGACAGAGGGCCAGTCACTGCTGAATACAAAGTGTGAAAGTGCCCTCACGTCAGGACATCAAGCAGTCGACCGGACAAGGAGCCAGAAAAACAGTTAACAGACGTAATCAGTTGAATTAAACTAAACAGTGACACCCAGCCCGTTGGTGCATCTAATGTTCCAAATCTCCATGCTGATCTCCTTTGCATGCTGCAGAATGCAAGTTGAAACTGTGAGTTGCCAGCTGTAATAAACTTATATGGGATAATACTGAGCAGCATCACTGCACACATGCACACACACACACGCACATATGCACATGCGCATGCATGCTCAAAGAGGTCTTTGATGTAAAACGTTTACTGCTAAAGTTATTATTTTAGATCCTGCTGGTTGACTGAGTGAATACATGTGTGTAAATATTCAGCGCATGCATTAATGTAAAAAACTCACATGAAACTGCACAAATAAGCCTCTATGTTCTCCACGCTAAGCTTCCCTGGATCCTCACTATCCCACAGCTCATCTATGTTATGAATCCTCAGTATTATTACTGATATCCTCTTCAATGCTGCATTCTGTAAATTGCATTCTATTCTGTGCACATCTATTGGAAATCTGTCCATCCTGGAAGAGGCCCTGACTTGACTTGACTCCGAGCTACTAGACTGAGGCTAGTCGCTTCCTCCAGCTTCCAGTCTTTGTGCTAAGCAAGGCTTATTGTGTGTGACTTGACACAGAGATTAAATTGATATCAATCTTCTAATGTGACTCTTCAAATAAAGATGAAAAAAAAACACAATGCATATCTATCTGTCCACACCAAAGAGTTTAGGTGTTTTTTTGTACAATTAATAAACCAGCAGATTCAAATTTAGTTTGAATTTAAGAGTGGACATGCCATACAGAAAAACTTCTGCATGGTGGACAAAATGACCACTAATAACTGCATTTAAGGCATTTTTAGGAACTAGGAGCTTAAATTTATATCCCTCCATCCGTCTGTGAACTTTAGATGAGAACGAGTGTGCTGACTCATGTACCCCATTTCGTGCCAACTCATTGTTCCTCCTTGTGGTGGTTTAACATATTCGTCAGCCATTGTGTGTGCACGTGTGTGCGCATGCATGTGTGTGTGTGTGTGTGTGTGTGGTGAGAAGGGAGGGGGCCGCCTTCCATGATGAAAGCTACTGTTGACTCGCAGCTTTAATGACAGACTGCAGCCGCCACAGACAGACAGACGTAGAGACAGACCCCCCCTCAACCATCAACCACACCCATGATGCATCTACCCACCCACTGCAGGATAATAGCAGATTGGTTTCATATTGTTATAATAAGAGGAGACAAGCGGAGCTTGGTGAAGCTGAACTTTTCTTGTGGATCAGATACATTTTATACAGCAGGCACTGAAAGTTTTACACATTTACAACATAAATACTATATTATACATTTGAAACTTCGTAAAACAATGGGTAACAAGACTTTTCTTTCTTATTTAGTGACAGTTTTCCTGCTTGCTGTTGTAATAATTACTTTAGGGAAGATTGGATCTGTAACTCAGATAAGTTCAGCATTCAGCTGATCAAACTCTTTCTACAATTGTTTTCAGTGAAGTGGTTAATCAAAACATCATTACAGCAATGACGATGTGTAATTAGTGTTTGGAGCCGGCAGCTTTAGTCCATTTAGAGGCAATTCAATGTCATCCTGTGTGTGTGTGTGTGTGTGTGTGTGTGTGTGTGTAAGACTCACCTGTTGGCAGTCTCTAGGTTTTCTACTTTTCTCCACAGGTCACTGTTCTCTGATGTGTAGCTCTCCACCCTAACATATATATACACAAGGTTTTTGTCATCCCTTTATGGTCTACACATTATACAGTATCTTAGATCAAAAATATCATCATTTTCAGCAAAATACTAATATTATGTAATAACGTTCAAGAGAATTAAGGGTGTTTTTTTTCTTAGACAGTTTGGCACACAACACATTTATTTCTTTTTGTACTGACTTGTGTTGATCAGAATTTTCCATTTAGTTCCATTCAAGTTACTATAAGGCTTCAGGGCTTCATAAATTAGGGCTGGACGTGCTATTATTATTCTTCAATGTCAGATAATCATATTTCATGCTTTCATTGAAAGCCAAAAAACCAAAACCAAAAATGCGCCAAATAATTCTTATGAACTAGTTTGAACTGACTGTAGAGAATTATAATATCTTATCTTATTATGTGTTAACTAATTCACCCGTAACCATGGTGAAGATGTTAATGTTAGAGACCAACTATACATACTAAATGTATAGTTGTGTTCAAAGAGAATATAGATTATAGTAGGTATAATAAAAGGTTTCATTTGAACCACTCTTTGTTTGATCATCTCTAAAGGACAGAATGTGTTGTGATCACTTTTTATCAACAGCTTTTGAGAAATTTTAATTTAATTTTGACATTTTCATTCTCCCTTTAGATCATAATTTCACACAAATCGATCACCAAAGAGAAAATAAAAACGTGGAGGATGAGAGATGCTCTGCTCTTGACTCTGTCTCATCCCTTTCTCTCCTTCTCTCCCTCCATCAGTCATCTCCTGCTAATCCTATTGATCTCTATCTTTATTATCAGCTAAACATCTCGCTAATCTCTTAGTTTGCCTCATAATCTCCCTGATCTCCTTCTATGTTTGGTTTGAAAATGGTTCATTCATACACATTCCTTTCAGCAAGTCGCCTGCTGTTTCCTTTTTGAGGAGATCATCCAATAATCCTGTCTTTGTGTCCAAAAGGGAGAAATATAAACACAATGATGATACTTGCTGGAGGACACATTTCTGCTCTGATGGGAGTCATTTTGCTACCACATGAACCTCTGTGTACTTATCAACTGACTCAGCCAATCGACTTCTTGCTGCAAAGCCCACATTTGCATCCCTCTTGTACTTCTTGAATATGACCCATGTGTTGAGCAGATTATTGGAGTTCTGCCATCGAAAGGAATGGACAGAATAACAAATGACAAAAAAGAGAGACATTAGTTTCTGTTCACTTTTGATGTTATATAATAAATCGGAATAGAGGAGGCTGATGAAACGCATCCTGTAAGTATTATGTGTTCATCTGGACATCTTCACACCATGTGATTAACTGAACCCAGCCCAAAACGGACCTGACTGTGAGCTGCTGCCTCCACTTTAATCCCCGACAGACCTCTCATCTCTTACCACACTCTGCTCTGAACCAGTTGGGAAAATCTTTAAATAAAAAAAATCTGTCTCTTTGCTAAGTGATCTCCTACTGCCAAGTTCACTTCAGCATTACACATCTCTATCTTTTTTCCCTCTTTGGTCAGTTGCATTGTTTCTGTGCTAGTGATGCACACAATTACATATAAAAAAGGGCCCTTGTGGTTAAGTTAAAGTCAGGGAGAACCTCAGCGACCATGGCTGCCTTCTGGCCAAAATTGAGCACTTGGTACTTAGAAGTGGGAAAAAAAAGTAGATTCTTTGTGTAGACATTGTGTGGAACCAGCACTTGGATTGACATGAAACTGGTTGAAATTACAGTTCACTTCACCGACTCACGTGGAATAGATTGTGTATCGATGTAGAAGATCTGCGTTTGGTGTGTAAGCTATGATCTCGCTCCTCCAGATGAGGAAGAACCAAGCACATTGATTCAGTCCTGATTCAATAACAAGCGATTGTTTTCTTTTTAAATCCTGCTTCACTTTGGACATAAAAGTAAAGAAACATCCAATCACCAAGCTTAAATGAGAAATCTGTTGCTTTTCATGTCCGTATTACAAATCCCATAAAAAGAGTAAAACCTACAAAGACCACTGCAACAAAATGAATTTTGAGAAAGTAAAAAAGCCTTTTTTTCCAGGAAGTAAGTCTTATTTTTTGTCTAAAAAGAAAAATAATTGTGTTAAGCATGTTTTACTTTGGAAAAAGTCATCTTATTTTAAGAAAAGTATGTATTAAGTCAAAATTTCTAATTCTAACAACAAAAGACTTATTGACTAGAAAAAAAATTGAATTCCTTTTTTTGCAGTTAAATCATACTACATACAAGTATTGCCTGATATAAGTTAATAAAAAATGCACAATGACCAAGGCCATACTCAGTGAGACCCCATTAAAACACTATTAACACCATTAATTCATAGAGAGACTCAGCCAAAACGTGCCGCCCTACGATTCACTGTCAAAAAAACGACAAAGACGCTGATCTCTTGAACAGAGCTAGAGGAGATGCAGCCAAGATAAAGTTATGACAGCAAGCTTTTTACTCCATCTGTAAAGTGTGGGTCATTCAGACCAAGTATTAAAAGTATGTCCAATAAATTCATCAATATGAATTGGATTCCATTTAGATTAAACAATTATGCAACAGATCGAGTGGTCCATATAATCTGATTTCACAGCTTTGGCCACTGATTTACGGTAGTTTGGTGACTTTAATACTATTTGAGGGGATTATAATGAGAAAAAAGGGTGTGGAAATCACAAAAATGACTGACAGATACAAAAGGTAAAGCAACATGAGTGGAAAAGGAATGGAAAAACAGGGACAAAGTTTTTTTTGGTTGTTTTTTTTTCCAAGTCTTACTTTTTCTCCAGACATTCCACATACTCTTTCTTCTTCCTCCGGCTCTCCTGAGCTGAGATCTTGGTAGGGAAACAGACAAGCATCGTTATTTTTTCATCAAATTTATGAAGATATTTTTTTATTAAGTTTATTTGAATAAAAAATAAATAAATAAATAGATACAAACTGGTTGAAATGTCTGAAATGTTATTTGATCTGGTGGAACCAGAACCTGTGATGCATTAAACGCTGTAAAACCTTGTTGCTATTTCTGTGTCACCATCACCAGTGTAATTGCATTTTTTGGCTCAGTGACTGAGTAATGCCAGAAACTTTTTCAGCTCTGCTTCACTCTCAGAATAGAAGCCAGCCACTCATTTTTTTAAATAAAGCTGGGAGTTTAGGTATATTAAAGGCACAATGCAACACAAATACCTTTAATTCTAGCCCGATACCAACAAAATCACCTTAAATACCTCAGGTATCTGTACAGAGTAACACCCACTTACTTTCCTTCATACCTTATTTTTAATCTTTCGTCGAACTCTCTTCAGTGCCTTCTCTTCACTCTTGGTGAGAGGAAGTTTGTTAGGAACTGGGTAACCCTCAGCAACCAAAGTCCGCTTCTCTTCTTCGGTGAGCATGAGGGGTCCTGAACCCTGCAGCTTCTGCACGACCGACACAATCAGTATTTATAGCCATTATTGATAATTCATGTCGTAATTAAATCCTACATGGCACAAGCTGAAGAAATGAAGAATTCAGAACAAACCTTTAGTCATAAAGCATCACATCATGGCACTGGTGAAAATGTGAGTCAGTCTCTAACAATAATAATCACTTAATCTGTACCTAAAGCCAAATTTTTAACCACAGCCACAGTTCAGTTTATTTCTCATGATTTACTAAACCTCAAATGACTTCTGATGGAAAATGATTGCTGTACACACACACATGTATAAAGTAGGAGTTCAGAGGAGCAGCAGGAAGGAGAGGGGGCATGTTCTTTTATTACTCACATGTGGAGCAGTGAGGAGAGGTGAAGAGGAGATGGCTGTGGAAGAGGAGGAGGAGGAAGAGGAGACGCGACCTCCTGGCCTCTGTTGTGGTTGCGGGGAAGATGGTGGCAGAGGGAGGAGTGGGGAGGAAGGGGGGAGGGAGCCGTCGCTGTCACCGTGGTTACTGCTGGGAGGGGTGGGTGGGAGCTGGAGGGCGTCGTCTGGAGACGAGCAAAGTGTGGAATTAGTGCTAATTAAACTAATCGCTCGTCATGAAATGTCTTGTTTTCATATGTGCTTGCATGTTGTTCTGTAGGTGAAACCACAGAAAATATCTACTAAATTTGCATTTTTTGATGGAGCCACAGATAGCTCAAATTAGACATTCCTGTCCTAATTTTAGTCTGTCTGGTTGAGAGCAAGCTCCGCCTGAGAAGACAACGTCACACTGCAAAAAATGTAGTCTTAAAATATTTTTTATTTAGTACAATTAGTCCAATATTGAGTAGAATTATCGTATTTCATTAGCAGATAATTTAGCTTTTTTCCTTATGATTTGGCACGTTTTAATTTGTTTGTCTTGTTGGAACTTAAAACATCTGTGTCAGTTCCTTCATGTAATAATTCTTGCTAAAAGAAAAAAACGCACCGCTGGGCAGACTGAGGTACTGTCCAATCTCTCTGGGCTCATCTTTGATGGCGACTGGCTTCACATCGTCTTGGCTGCGCTCCTGCAGAAACACACGATGCACACACTCATTAACAACAGTTAATGAACTGACAATATCAGCAACACCATCACCACGTTGTTTCCATTGTTGTGGAACAGCCCGGGGGATGCTAACCGTGTGTTTCCATGGCGATCCTCTGTGTGGAGGGGCAGGGCTTAATATGAGAGGTGGGCCCTCCACAGGCTGTGGATCTAACCTTTGACCTACATCAGGCTCCTCCTGTTTCACCAATATGGCTGACAGGTCCTGACTGAAGCTCCATTCAAACTCTATAAAACAGACAGAAGAGCAAAAAATGAAATTACACGTATACACCACAAAGACCTTATGTGATAAACTGAAGCTCAATGTAATTATATTTGGTGAAATATTTAATCATTTATTGAAATTAAACCATGTGATAGCTGTTAACAACTCATAGAAAGGGGACCCAAATAAAAATATTGTTTATAAAGATGTTAAAAAGGCTAAAAGGTAGGAACCACTGGTTTCATCTTTAATTTTCTGTTGTATTTTAAAAGCCAATTAGTCATTTACTATACCTGCTTCTTCCTCATTAGGTCTGCTGGAGCAAATCCCAATGTATTACAGGCACACACACCATTCACTCACACACCTACAGGCAATTTAGAGTCTTCAGTTAACCTCAGCATATTTATGGACTGTGGGAGGAGGCCGGAGAACCCGGAGAACCCGGAGAACCCGGAGAACCCGGAGAACCCGGAGAACCCGGAGAACCCGGAGAGAACATGAAACTCCACACAGAAAGGTCCCAGACCCAGGTATTGAACCTGCAACCTTCTTGCTGTGAGGTAACAGCACTACCCACTGCTGCACCGTGTCACTGCTATTTCAAAAGCTTCTTATATTATCTATTGTGTCAAATCTGCACCTGAAAAGTAACTAAAACTGACAGATCAATTTAGTAGAATAGAATTTGCAACACTTTCTCTAAAATGTGGTCCAATGGAAATATAAATTGGCATCAAATGTACAAGTAAAGTACAGTACTTTAGTATGGGAAATGCACAAATGGGTAATATGTCTTAATACTCAAAACTACATGCTGCATGTTTTATATATTTATTTTTTTAATCACCAGCTTATTACTTCTTTAAAAAATATATATTTTTTTTCATTTTTTTTTTTTAAAGCAGAATGAACTCAAATTTTTGAGCAACCTTAGCACAGGATTTCTCCTTGGGGAGGCTTTGCTGTAGGTCTTCCAACTGGAAGTAACTGGTAGCTTATAAATCACACTTTCAAAGAGCTTCCCCAAAACATTTGAGCACTTCCTGACAAGCCTGGTTATTACAGCCTGCTGGACGACATCACTCTGGCAACTGTGGTGCATAATTTGTCTCCAGTGAGTTTGCATCTACCCTGAAATAAAAAAGATGGGCTGAACCAGCAACTTGTCTTCAGTATTCTTCCTAAGAAACAATGGTCATCGATTTTAAACACTGCAGAAAATGCTCATAATTGAGCCACCCAAAGAAACAACAATGGGCATTTGCCAAAACACAATGTGGATACAAATATTTTAGGAGAAAAAAGTGTCACTGCAGGGTTTAAATAGAAGCTGGTCACTGGTGATCCGGGGTGTTTTGGTGTTCTAGTGGGTTTGATGATGAAGAGGCTCCAGGTCTTCCCTGCCAGCACTGAAATGACCTCTGACTAACACAACAAAGGAACTAGTTTTACTGCAGAGCTGACGTCCTCACAATTCTTCAGTGACATATTGAGAAAAACAGAATATTGCAAATAATATAACAAAATAAACTAATTTAAATCACTGTCCCCACAAATCTTCCTTTATCATAAGCAGTGTAAAAACCCCTTTCATGAATTCTCCACCTATGATATTATCAAATGGTCTGAAGAAAGGGTCACAACTCCTGCAGCACAGATTACTGACTTAGCTGATTAACAGCACTGAGTCAAACCCAAAGCAGCCGTTTTTCCATCCGCGCTCCAGATCTGGTTAATTACAGATTTGATTCCACACTATTCGGCTTACTGAAAAATTCCAATTTATGAGACGGAATCCAGATGCTGCAATCAAACCATGTTACATAATGGAGTAGGTGGCCTTCCTCCTTTCAGCTTAACTTTAATTCTTGCCTTGGATTTAGCAGTAGGCGACTTTTAAAGAAGCATTCTGCCAGCTATAAATGTGAAGTTCAGTTTAATCAGCTTTGAATTTGTCAAAAAGTGGATATTTACCAGACAGACAGGGTCCAATGAAAGAAGACATCAGGTTACCGGAATTGAAGCAGAAAAGAATTTTTTGCAGTTTGACTCACACTAGATTCCAAAATCAGGATCATTTGGACCATTCTTTATCTCAGTTTGTCTCTGGATGATCGTCCATCAATACTAAATGGCTATGTGAATATAAAGGATGTATATATACATATACATATATACCAACATGTTTTATGGATGCACCATTACATGACAAACACATGGCAGATTTTACTCTAAATGAATGAGTTTTCTTGGGTCTGCCAGAGGTGAACTTTAACTGCGTATGCTTTTAATTAAGGTAATTATAAAACTGTTTATATGGGAGGTTTTTTTTCTGTCCATAAGATTTAACATTCAATTCAAAAGTGAAGCCATGATCTGAGACAAAACTTTTTAAAGGTAAATTGCAACTTAAGTGTGTAAAGTGAGAGAAGGAGAAGGAAGTATGTGATTTTTCTTTGAGTCCGTTTTTCTTTTCTTCTTTTTTTAAACAACACACAGACACTTTGATGCTTGTGACACACACATGCAGCTCCATGGTGTATGGTGTGTGTGTGTGTGTGTGTGTGTGTGTGTGTGTGTGTGTGTGTGTGTGTGTATGATGTGAGGAGCTCACATCATTTTAATCATCTCTGGGTTTCCTAGCAACACTGTACTGGTAAAAAAAAGTTTACAAGCTGTGTGTGTGTGTTAGGTAGAATCAGAGCGGGGTGGAAGTGTGTTCCTCGTCTTATTATCCTGTTTATCACTGCTGAGAATCCATCCTAAAAACATCCCAGCACAAATCTACAGCGTCCACAACAGAAATAATCAGATGTCAAGAATGATCAAACAATAACTGCGAATATGCAAGGAGCCACTTTTTTTAATGGCCACTAGTATAACTGGTTATATTGGTAAAAGTGAGTGTTATTTATTAGGATATATATAATTATTATAATGATAGTATAATATCCAGCCAAACACATTCTCAGATTTTGAATATTGTAATATATTGTAATATGGTGATTAGGCATTAGTGTTGACGTTTTAAAGGCTGCAATACAGTAAAGTGTTAAACTCCTTGAACAGGCTGTGGCAAATGAATATAATAAATTAAGATACACTTTGATTTGTTCACACAATTAATGGAAAAGTTGATATTCACTGATATTTTACTGCTTTAGTCTTTATCCACTAATATCTCACACTAGAGAAGTTGCATAAAAAGGAAAGTTTTGCATGTTTGCAAGAAAATTGAGGTTCAAGGTTTAAAAAAAGGGGATTCAAAAAAAGATTGATCATCAAAATTGTTTCTGTTCTCCCCTTTTTACTTCTGCTTGGAAATAAAAGACACACTGCAAACCATTTATATCTTGTCACGGGAAACTCAACAGCTGCAGCCGATAAAATAATCATGTGCACTGTAGATTTAAATAAGCTAATGAGTAAGCGGTGACGACTCAAATGTGATCACAGCAAGCAGGTTTAGTAATGTTCGAGATATCTTACTCCGAATGAACCACGGTAAAAGTGCGTCAGCATCCTGGGGACCTGCTCCTGGTGGGGTATTAACAACAAACAGCTCATCGCCGCCAGATTTGTAATCGGCACAATTTTGCCTCAGTCCAAACAAATCAGCCTTGCCGCTAAATGATGAAAATTACATTACAGCCTCCAGTTCACTGAGATGATTCAGACTCTGAAACTGAATACTTGGAAAATCACTGACTGAAGATCAAAAAGTGGTAGAAGTAACATGTAAATTGAGTTTTGGGGTAGATCCACTTTCTACCTATTCCCATATATCCCCTCTGAAAATGAGACTTGCAGAAGCCTCTTTTAATGGGGGTCTGTCCTGCTGCTCACCAGAGCCTCGTTAAGCCTCCTGCCCTTGTTTGGAACACCTTTTCTTTAATGAATCCCAGAAGCTGTTAAAGAACAGACAGGAAGATTGTCCCATATAGTCGTTTCATCAAAGACATAACACATTTTTTGACAGAGAATTTAGATTTAAAAGAATATATGATCATTTCCTTTTTTCCTTTTCTTGGGAAATTATAAGCTGTTTGATTAACATAAGGAGAAATGGGGTAAAAAGAAGGTGTAGCCCATGACCAAATATTTCAAATTCAACCTGGATGTTGTCATTTTGGTTTCCAGCCGGATGCTGTCAATAAAAAGAAAGCCTGCTCCTGTGCCGTAAATGATGTAAACTCAGGTAAAAAACGGTTGTTAATAGTGATGGTTAATGACCAAAGGCTCAGTGGCCACGGGGGGTTAATGGAGGAGATGTGTTGGCTGCGTTTGATCTCAGCAGGATGGCAGCTGTATTAAAACAATAACTGGAGTAGCACGGCAGGAGCCGCAGTAAAACACATAGCATTGCCTTGACTTGAAGAAGAGCCACGAGAAGTGAGACCACATGCTGTGGAGCTGGGGAAAGAGAGGAGAAAATGACTCATAATGTCCATAATATGTTAATCGGTGCCACAAAACTTACAAAACAACATGTTTCTTAGATAGGGAAGACCGCTTATTGTGTTTTTAATCTAAGATTGATTCACTGTATCACTCATTCTAACTTTAGGACCCATCATTGTACCTTATACTGCATGGTAGGTTGATTATGTACATCCTGCTTTATAAAATAATTTTAAACTACTTGATTATATAGGCCAGAAGCTTTAATATGTGGGTCAGTGTCAGCCATGTGGTGTAACCGTAAAAACTTGGTACCAGATAGTCTAACTCTTAAAAGGGTTTTAAAAAATGAAAAACACATGCTATTGACTAGTTTTATATTCTAGTTGGATTTTATATATTCAAAGTCTATCTTTCGGTTACACCATTTGACATTTTGTGTTTAAAAAATTGTACAAAATTGTGATTTTTGTACAAAAAAAATGATACAAATGGAAATCCCAACTGAACAGGCAATGTGCATTTTGTGAGATCTGATGAAATGCTTCTTAAAACTGTATTTAAAAATATTATGGACTTTCTCATCTTGCCAAACATTATTTGTCACTGACCCATATGCAAAATTCCTACAACTTTAGGTCACAAAGAGCTTAACCTTGAGAGTCTTTATTTCTTTACATCATAAACCTAGATTAATAGAAGTGATCACTAATAGCCCCTTCCCGGATCTGCCACCTTACTATGGTGGAGGGGTTTGCCTGTTCCAATTATCTCAGGAGCTATGTTGTTGGGGGGTTCATGCCTCTGGTGGGGTCACTGATGGCAATCAGGGCCTAGGAGAGGGACGTGGAACATGGCCTCTTGGGGATCACCTCGGAGGGGCCTGAGCTGGTGTACAAAGTTAAGAGTTACCGACTAGATATAGTCGGGCCCACGTTGATGCACTTTGGGTGCCAGAACCAGTTTATTCGAGAGGGGTTGGACCACTCTGGACCTTCCCCCCATGTGAGGCACAGAGTGGTGGTGGGAATGCTTATTTCCCCCAAGTTTGGTGGATGAGAGGGTAGCTTTTCTTTGCCTTCAAGTGAGGGGATAGGTCCTGACTGCTGTCTGTGCTTATGCACTGATTGGCAGTTCAGAGTACCCACCCTTTTTGGAGTCCTTTGAGGGGGTGCTGGAGGGTGCCCTTTTCTGAGGACTCACTCATTCTCCTGGGGGATTTCAATGCTCACGTGGGCAATGACAGTGAGACCTGGAGGTGGATAGCTCACCTATCTCTGGGGCTGGGCTGACTGAGGTAGGCAAAAAGCTCCTTGGTGGCAAGGTCCAGGGGGTGGATGAGATCCACCTGGAATTCCTTAAGGCTCTGGATGTTGCAGGACTGTCTTGGTGGACATGACTCTGCAGCATTGCATGGGCATCAGGGACAGTGCGTCTGAACTGGCAGATAAGGGTGGTGGTTCCCCTCTTCAAAAAGTGTGTGCTCCAACTACAGGGGATCATACCCTCATCATACCCCTAAGCCTATAAGTATTGTCTTTGCAAACTATGATCACTGGAGTATTTCTGACTAACCTGCACTCTGCATCACTGTTCTAACAAATTATTTTGTTTGGTACATTAATATTTTCATTTCACTGTCATTAGACTATTGTGATAAAGTGTACAATTTGGTTATTGAGTCTCTGTGTGTTCTGTATTTTAAATAAAACTAGGAAGCAACGGGGGCCCACCAACATAAATTGTTGCAAGGCAAATCTGGCCTTAGATAGAATTTAATTTGCACATTATATTAACTTTTGTAGGGGTATATACTTTTTTTGTTTCGCAACTTTGGCAGAATCTCTATCTGCAGCTACACGATTGGGCTTCACTTTAATTTGCGTGCATTTGTTTGTCCAACTAAGCACACCGTTGTCCATAAATTCCTCCATTCATAGCAGCCTTTGAGAGTTTGTGAAAGGTCAATAGCAACTTCCCACATCCCTGGTGGTTAATTAACCTGACTCATCATGACAAACAAGCAACTGCTCCTACTGGGGTGCTCAAAGTGTTCTTCTCCTCTCAAGCCTGCATTATGCTCCACTGGAGATTACCCTTGAATACCTGTGTTCTTGCTTTTTTTAACCGAGCCAAAACTGCGATATTGTGCAACAATCGCCATGAAATTGTCAGCTGCACTTCCAATTACTCCCCATGCCAGGATGGTCACTAATGATCCATGACTGTGAGTAAAGTACATCCCAAATTTTTTGAAACTGAAACTATGCAGTAAAATATACGGCCCTTCCATCCTCAAATCAGACGGCGGAGCAGCATTCGAGTGGGGAATCACTGGACTTAAGTCTAGAAACAATGCTCCTCAAACATAAATCAAAAATAATGGTTGGTTTTGTGCAATAGACAGTATACAGTAGAGAAGGGGAACTGATGGACTGTCGCCAACTATCACAGAGTATGAAGTTAGACATTTTGGATAAAGTTCAACATCATATGGGCTGGAACAGATTAAAATAGAACGTATTTTCTAGTGTGTGTGAGAGAGAGAGATATATAGATAGATAGAGAGAGAGAGAGAGAGAGAGAGAGAGAGAGAGAGAGAGAGAATAAAGGGGGCACTTATGATCTAAATGTTCCATGTGTGAGCTTGAGATGACAGTTATATAACTACAAACATATCCTGAATTTAAAGCTAAATCATAAATTGACATCCAGTAGACTGATTATAACCAAGTTATTCTTTCTTAATACAGACTGACGTTCTTCTTTTTTATCACTAAAGAGCTAAATATTTTCTAAAGAAACATTAGAAACTGAACTGAAAACATTCACATGAGCCAAACTTTTTTTAATGTGAACGAGGCTTTTTCTGCTCAATGTGGTATTTTGGCAATACAGGTAATCTGATATACATGCCAATAAAGTGGATTTAATTGGATTAAGGAAGACGAAGGAGAGAGATAGAATACAGGACAGAGAGAGAGAGAGAGAGAGAGAGAGAGAGAGAGATAACCTGAAAGAATAGAGAAAAAGAGTTTCCGCTGGCTTCAACTAAAGCTGCACACTCAAAAAAACATATGCTTGTCATAGCGTAGTGTGTGTGTGTGTGTGTGTGTGTGTGTGTGTGTGTGTGTGTGTGTGTGTGTGTGTGTGTGTGTGTGTGTGTGTGAGGTGGGCAGGGCTTAGCTGGGGGAAAACTGCTCAGACTGGGATCCTGCTGCTCAGAAAGCAGCAGGATCCCCGGGACAAACGGAGAATAGACAGTCAGACAGACAGACAGACAGAGACAGAAAGGAGGACGGACAACAGTCGGAGATAATGAGTCAGAAAGGGAAAGACACACAGAGTAATGTGCTCTGTATTCATATTGCACCGCAGTGGCGACTTGCTCCTACAGGTCACTGCTTACAATATAATAGAGAACAAATTAGGCCAATTAGCACATACGCTACGTAACAGACATAGGAATCAGCCAATCAGAGTGTTTATTATTCGACAGACAGGAGAAAGGTCATGTTACATGTTTGGTGCAGCCAGCGTGATAAGGAACCACCCTAAACACCAGCAGGCAGAGCTTTGGGTCCAAATTATGAAAATATGACACTTAGTGAACCTACCGGACTCTTGGTCCATTTTGATTGACAGGGCTGGGCTTTGTGGGGCGGAGTCTTCACTCAAAGAGTAGCTGTGCTCTGCTTGAATATCTGTAAAATTAAAAGTGAAATATGAAAATATGTCTCCCTTTATCCATCATTAAAGTCTGTGTGTCATTCAGCTCTAATCAGACATGACAAGAACAGTAAGTGTTCTCTCACAGGCTGCATCAGTGAATAAGTTCATATTCTGCCATAAAAGCCTGAATTAATCACTATCACAAGTGCAAGGAAAACTCGGCTTCTTACCATGTTTTTGTACACTTTCCACCTTAAATGAGATAATATATTGCTACTGGAGCATGTGCATTTATTTTTCAAAGTCTGGCAGTGCACAAGCATAACATAACATGACAAGACATTAACTTTATGTAAAGCTGTTTCCTGAACATGTATAATTCCATTGTGCAGTTGATTTCTTTAACCACAGGAGATGATACAGAGACTTTTATTTAACTGCTATTAAAAACAATCTCATTTAACCTCTGTTAACCTTATATTACCGAACTTTGTGCTGCTGCAGGCTTCATTTCAATTCAGGTTTTTGCCAGGAGTAATGTTACTGCATAGGTTTGATCTTTCATTCAGACTTTTACATCCTCGTAAAACTATCCGAGAGGCTAATTATTCATAATTTATTATCTTGCAACTGTCAAAGGCTAAACATTTATGAATTTAAAAAGTCAATATTTTTACACCTTCTTCCAATCATAGCCATTGCTCTGTAGAGGCCTGATAAGACCCTTATGACAACCTGAAACTCAGGTCTTGACGTCGAGCACCCTCAATTTTACACGAGTCAGACACCTATTAGATAAGATTGTGTCCCAGGGTTCTGATTCTGATAGGACTTTTGCTTTCGGGTACTTTATTACAGAAAGTATATGAAATCCATGAACAACATTCTATTATGCCACAAATGGATGGAATTGTGATAGGAATAGATTATTCCCAGCAGTAAGTCAAAGCCGGGATACCAGTTTCCACTTCTGCAGCTCTGGCTTGACTCAGCACCTGCTATGTGATTGCAAAAGGTCCAGTGTGTTTCCTGCCGGGTAGAAGACAGGATCTTTGTAAGTTGCAGGTCTTGGCAGAAAAAAACTGGCTTTGGATCATTGGGGGGGTCTGGGTCGATGTCAGGGGGTTGAGGAGACAACTTCATACAGTTGTTCTTAATGTAGAATTGGCTTTTGGATCAAACTAAATAATGGGATTGGGGTCTTTTCTACCCAGACCGGCTGCTGCACAGTTGGAGGTTATCCGTGGAAACGAAAGGTTCATCTAAATGTGGTTTTGAGTGGTAAGGAGACAGGAAAAGAGAGGAAAACTTGCAGTTTCTTGATCTAAATCCAGTTCAAAGGAAACAACTTTATAAGACAGAGGTTGGCAACATCTGGGACATGAGATGTTATTGGAAGGAACAATAACATCTCATCAGTTTCTTTGCTTTCGTTTTCAACATTTTTTCCCTTTTCTTCATTTTAAATACTGGAGGGACTGTGTTGAAAGCAGCTTTTTTGATAATTTCTTGATAATGTCTTTAAAATATAGTAATGTACATATAAAGAAGAAAAGAAAGGAGAATTGACCTGGGCTGCTGTCTATGTCCATGTGTAAAAGTGAAGCTCTGTCCGTCAGCAGGGGTCGCTCTAATAGATGGTCCTCGAAGAAACTGCTGAATAATTCACTGCTGAAGTCGTCCATCTGGTCACCTGAGAAAGGCTGGAACACACAAAAAGAAACATGGAGACAAATCAGTGTGTTATTGTATACACAGAAAAAAGGGATAATAGCACATCCAACAATACACTTTTACGAACTTGCCTTTTCTCAAAATGACCCGACTACAAAAATAAGAGTCATGTAGAGGAGCATGGAAAGAGTTTAACTCATTTCTGCTTGTTGCTTTGACTCTCTGAGATCCACAGCTTTAGTGTTACCAACAGCTAATCAAAGTGCTTTTTAATAAGGCCCTGGTGGATCCTTCTGTTCCGCTGTCATTCATTTGTGACTGACTCTGTTGCCATGCAGAGGAAGATTGTATAACTAACCTAACTGACCCTGCATTTCTTGTTCTGTGCTTTAATATGATTTTTTAATATTTTCATTTGGTGTGTTGGACTTAACACAGATCAAGAAGCCAATTTCCACCAAAAAACTGGCAAGTTTTAAAACATATAATATGCAAATATTTCTCAAAAATAATGGCATAATATAATAACTCAAATTTTGAGATATGGAGTAATTTTTCAAAGATAAGTCATTAGTCATTATTTTGAAAAACTTTCTCGTAATTTTGAGTTATTATTTCGAGATACGGTGGATATAAAAAGTCTACACACCCCTGTTAAAATGCCATCACAAAAGGTTTTTGTGATGTAAAAAATGACACCAAGATAAATAATTTCACGACTTTTTCCACTTTTTAATGTAACGTGTGCAAGACAATCAAAAGAAGAACAGAAACATTTAAAGGAGAAAAATAAAACCAAAAAAATCTAAACAACCAGGGTATATTAATATCACTCCCTTGAACTAAAACTTTGTTGTAGGAGTCCATCAGCGTGTATTTGCCCACTCTTCTTTGCAAATGCACTCCATATCTGACAGATTATGAGGGTATCTGCTGTCCACAGGCCTCTTCAGATCACCCCACAGATGTTCCTGCAGATCCACGTCTGGACTCTGGCTGGGCCATTCAAAAAACTCTGAAGCCATTCTTTTGTTGATTTGTGTACTTTGGCTCATTATCATGCTGAAAGATGACCTTCCTCTTCATCTTCAGATCTGTAACAGAAACCTGAAACTGACTGTTATACTGAACTGTAAAAAGGCCCAGTTCCATTATGGCATTATGGCCAGAGTTCAGACCTGGTTTCATTGAACCATAGATGAATAGAAGAATAGAATAGTTCTTTCCACTGTGTTCCATGGTATATTTAATTCATTGAAAATTCTTTTAGATCCTTCACTTGACCGATATCTTTGAACAACGAGATCCCTCTGATGCATTGGAAGCTCTCTTTGGACACTTGTGTTGGAAGATGTGGCTACAAAAATGTCAGAAAAAGGAAGAACAGCTGAAATGTATTTGGGGTTAATCAAATTTTAAACGGTGACAGGTGTGTGCTGACTCAAGTTTAACATGAGTTTGAATGTAATTTCTTAAATCCACATCCCCAATTACAGGGGCGAAAATCCCATTTCATTGATGGGGGGACAATAAGAAGTATATCTTCAGAGAATAATTTCTGGAGGGGACATGGAAAAAAGTACTATACTACTATATTAACATAATAATCTGGTGCTACCTTCTTTTCTCTCTCTCCCCAACAATCCTTTGCAACATGCCTTGCAGGTTTGAGCCCTCAGTTATAGTAGCGCTATAACTACTATAACTATAATAGTAGTTATAGCAATGATCCATATTTATTGACATTTATAAGTAAGGGTTAATGAGATCATGATCAATGAGGGGGAAAAATGGAGGACCTACGTCCTCCTCTCTCTACACTTCCCTCCTCCCTCCTTTGATAACTTACATCGTTTGAGCTCATTACTGATGATATTGTAAACAAGTAGTGTCATATACAAATATTAGTTTGACTGCTTTCTTCCTCTAAAATTAGCCGTTAGCCACTGGCTCCGTCCACTAGACCAGAAGGTCTACATCTGGACCAAACCATCTTGAAGGGTTAGGGTTTGTTTTCCATTTAGCAGCAACTAACAATTATTTATCTTAGTGTTATTTTTTACATCACAAAAACCTGTCAATTTAACATGGGTGTGTAGAATTTTTATATCCACTGTAGTAACTTGTTATTTCAAGATAAGAAATCACTATTTTCAAAAACTTTCTTAAATTGTTGAACTAGTAAGTCATTATTTTAGGAAGGTTTCTCATTATTTCTGAAATACTATGTCAATTACTTTTTCAAACATGGTTTTGCATATTGAGGCGACAGGAGTGACATGTCTGGCACTAAAATGGATGATTCTCATTGGACACATCCTTTTTAACTGTATTGCTAACATATTAAATCAGCATTTGTGGGTGGAATCAACAAATAATAATCATAAATTTAAAAAAATGACAATACCTGAAAATAGATATTATATGAGTCAGAAAGCAGACGACCTATGTCTTGATAAAGGTTGGATGAATGAGTCACTATGTGAAGAGAAAGTGCTCTGGAAGCCTGGGACAGCATGGTGCTCTGACTTTACTCGTTCACACATATGATCACACACACACACACACACACACACACACACACACACACACACACACACACACACACACACACACACACACACACACACACACACACACACACACACACACACACACACACACACACACACACACACACACAATATGAGTCACCCTGGATTTGAGCAAGCAAGCACAATGTAGTACAAAAGCAGACACACACCCAGATGGGTTGTGACTGCACATGTAGTAATGAGTTCCAACCACTATACGTTTCTCAGACAGACTAAATTAATCATTCACTTAACAACACACAAAAATCAATTTGCATGTATTGTTACAGGAAATTGGCTCACAGCTCCTAAAAAAAGATGTCACATCTTATTATCAGTCCAAACAGCAACGATAAAGACAACGCTGGGACAATAAATACAGAACTAATCAAGATGTTTTATGTTTACTAGGTCAAAAGGGGTTCACTTGTAATCAACAAAGTCTCACTCAGCTCTGCAGTGTGTGAGCATTTCATCCTTTCAGCTCATTGTCATATTTTAGTAGGTAAAGTACCAGTATGTCTGGACACAGAAGTCTTTAAGGGGAAAAAAAACATATTCTAGTTTTTTTTACAGGATTTTAAGTTTTGTAGGAGCAATGAGATCACTGCTGAAATGTGTGTAGTTTCTACAATATTCTTGAAATAGTTTTCAAACAAGTCAACAGTAAATAATATGTACACCATCACACATGCGTTATTTTTCTGTGTGTCGGTGTCTGTGTATTTGTCAACTGAATTAGTTCTGATTAGTTCTCTGGGACAGATACAGCGGTCTATTGAAAGAGTTTGAAATAAAAATATTAAATAATATATAAAATATAAAAACAGCACAAAAACTATTGCTGCAAATATGTTTTAAAAGTCATGATTAACTGACATTAACTGACAAGCTGCATACCACAGCGTGGAGTTGACTCTGTATGCATACATGTTTTATGCCGTCATATATACACACACATCATACTGGAAAAACAATACTTCCTCCACAAGTTGAGGCTTTTCCCACATGCAGTGATGGAAAGAAACTATATCTACATTTATATTTCACAAAGTCTCACAATGCTTAAAAGGTTGTGTGTACTGTCAGTAATCCTGCTGTCACTTCCTCTTTCACACGAGCTAATACTCATTCATTCATAAATACACACCTCAGAACACAAATAGTACTCAAAAAGCAGCCGTGTTTTCTTGCTGTGCTAAACAAATGCTGCAATATTACAATATTCTCTGTTTTCAAGCAGACCAGAGTTCATTTGTTTGGACTATATGAGGAAACAAACGCTGGTTCGTTTAAAGTGGACCAAAGCACCATTAGATTAGGGAATATAGGTTTAAACTACCCACAATTCAACAGTGAGAAGTTTTCTACATGGAGAAATATGGGTGAAATTGTGATAATGTTGGGAGAGGTGCAAAGAGTGAAGAAGAGAGCAATCCATAATTGAAACAATCATGAAAGTCTGCAGGAAAGCACTTTACCACATCGACTTGTAGAATTCACTGTAGCACCATTAGTGACCCTGTTGTGTTGGCTCTGGTTATTCACATGCATCCAACACACCTGGATCCTGTGATGCAGCTCTCATTTACAACTCATAGAGCCAACGTTGAGCTCAATTTTTTCTTTCCATTCACCTGGCATGAAATAATGTACCAATAGCACTGTTTATTTATTTCTACAGATGTTCTGCCTGATAAGATGTCCTCTCAGGACTTGATATAACAGCTTAATTGTCTCTCAGATATAAATTCCACCATCTTTTTGAACTGTGTCAGGAAGACATACCCTAGAGGTAACAAATGTTGGATACGAGGCGCTGACTGATGAATATAATCACAGAGACGTGTTTTATTATTTTGCTGCTCGTGTCTTGGCATCTCTCGAATCTCCATCTTTGGAAATTCAACTAGGTACTGTCATGGCACCACCGCCAATTGGTGGGAGATTGCACTGTGTCTGTTATCATGACAGCCAGAAGTAATCATTCAAATGATCAGACATTCCTGTTACCTTATAATTAACATCTCCTCCACCAGAGTCACACTACACACACACACACACACACACACACACACACACCTGTTCCCTGCAGTAAGGCCTCAAAATTCATTTCTTTATCAAATTTGACCCAAATATCACCCAAATATTTACTACTTTTAAAACTTGAAGCTTTGATTGCTTTTTAAATTCTAACAGTAGAGAGATGAAACAAAATCAGGGGAAAGAGAAGTGAACTTCGATGCAACACGTGTCTTTGACAGAGCAGTGGGGCTGATTCAGCCTATAAAAAGCTACTAAAGGGAACATAAGCTTTATTTGATTTTCTGTTATTTGATACCGTTATAATGTTGGACGTCTGTGTTCAACCTGGTCAAGTTCCAAAATTTTAGATGAATGTGTGCAAGTTCAAGTCAAAGCCCAGGGCTTCAGCTTACAAAGTTATCTCTAAACCCAACAGATTATTTGTGAAGTAATGAAAAAAAGAAGTGAAATCTAATTAAGAACTGCTTTAAAGAGACAGGAGCTAAAACAACCGGTTTCAGATAGAGCTGAGTCCACATAAAGAGCCAGTCTGAGTTAAGTAAATACCTTTGAACAATAAATCATGCAAATATATTTCAGCAGAGATAAGTATCGTCTGGAATTTTCCTGTAAATGTCCCCTTAAAAATCTTAACAATATAAAGCTGTACTGTTGTATAATCAGACTCTCAATGTCTAATCATGTACACATTTAAATGATGTTTTGATGTTAATATTCAGAGAGAATAAAATCCAATATTAACCCAAATCACACCTATTTGTGTTATGTTTGTGAGCCAGACAAGCTTTGGAATACGAGATAAACAGAGAGATGCAAATAGAAGCTGCTGGTCTTATTATTAGTAGACATTTAATGAGCCCAGAGAGATTTATTGATTTACTGAACTGAGGTCTTACCTTAACAATTCCATCTGTGGTGGGGAAATAGTCATATTAGGGGGTGACACTTTTTTATAGCGTATTTCATGGCTGCTGTGTCATTACGGGGACTGAGATGTAGAGAAAAGAAGCTGGGAAAGGGACGTGAGGAGTAATTATAAACAGACTGAAACCGTTATGCCTGTAATTACCAGCGTTAAGTCTCAACACATCTTAGTCTCATCCATTCATGTAGCTGCTGGTGAAATATGCAGAAAATCACTGACGCTGGTTTACTTGTGAAGTTTGTAGGCAGGTTTTCAGCTGCAGCAATGATTCCATTTGTTTTCTTCTCTGCCTGCACCTCAACAATCATTCAGCTGATGGATCATGTACTAATGGGAAGTACAATTAGATTTCAGGAACTGTTGGGCTAATTTTTCTATTTAATTCTTTGTGATTTTGGTTCTTCTTATTCTGGTTGTTATTAAATGGCAGTTTCCAATTCAGGGTAAATTTTATTACGTTCCATGCAAACATGTTAATTGTGAACTTCCCAATTGTCATCTCAACCCTCACCCTTAACCCACAAACTCAACTCTTAATCTTAGTGTCTCTCAAAACCAAGTGTTAGGGGCCATTTGGTGACTTGGAAATGGGACACCCCTAAAGGTCTTCAGACTGTGGCTGCAGCATCATGAAAAGGCTGTGTTCAGTTTGTTAATTCAATAAAAGAAGAGGAAGAAGAATTAATTAAGTCATCCATAGTGTAGCATTAGAATTATTTTTACACAATTGTCGATTAAATGTAAAGTTGTAATGGTTTATTAATTCTGGGAGAGGGATAATTGCTGTGTGAGACAACGTAGAACAACTACATAAAAACAGTTATGCCCACCATCTGTTAAAAGACAAATCTTATTAAAATTATTATCTTATTAAAACAATGTAATTAAGAATCAAAAGACAAATGGTTCACTTTAAACAGAGGCAATGAAAGAAATGTGCAAAAACTGCAGTAACAGTCAACAAAGAACAATCACACCTGAAATCACAGATAAAATGACATTACATTGAATTACATTGAACATGAGCCCCCTCATCAAACATGGTTACATCTACAACTATCAGTAGATAACTCTAATGCTAATGCTAATGCTCTCATATGCTAATGCAGCTATAGGAAATAACTTTAACCCATTCTTCTTATAATTATCTTTGCAATCATTTTATATAGTTTTATATAGTTTGCATCTTAGTAAAAGATTCAGACTTAAAAAAAATGAATGCAACAAAACAGTAAATAATTCATAATAATCCAACAATCCTAAACTAAGATAATACAAGGTTTTTCTTTAACAAATAAAATACTTGCATTTGTAGCCCTGCAGTCTTCGGCGCCATCTTTGTTGCTTGGTTTGTTGTGGAGAGACACAATGCATAACCCATAATCGGAAAGGAGCGCTCTGAAAATCTCAGTTTTGAGGACCAGCTAGCCCTCAACCTCAGCTCTTGTCTTAAAATTTTGAGGATTGGGAACAACTCTCAAACTTTGCAAAAAAAAAGCGTTTTTTGAGATTTTGGGTTCTGACAATGATTGGAGGCATCAAAAATGCTGCATTTTTACAGGAAAAGCATTTTTTTCCCTGATGGGGAAAGGGAAGTGTTTACAATTTGATGGAAATGTTTTGTTATGACTGAAACATGTTTCAATGCTCAAAAGAAAGCAGTTATTGTGTCTACTGATTTCTCCCTGGAAGCTCTGAGGTCCAACCCCTGGCTGTTAGCTGTTTTGAGGAAGTCTGAATCTCAGGAACTTCATCAGAAAATTCGCTCACACACTCACACCTATGGGCAATTTAGAGTTTCCAATTACCCTAAGCGTGGACGGGGTGTATCCTTTTTTGTGGATTTTTTTTGAATAGATATTCAAAACATCATTATTATCATTAAAAGTCCAACTACCATAGTTGTGCTGTGGTGCTGTAGAGATAGAGAGCTTGCTCTTAAGCAGCTGACCCCTGTTTGAGTCCTTTGCTCCATGTCTCCCCTTCTCTTTCTCCCATTACTTCCTGTCTGGCTACTGTAAAATAAAGGGGTGTATGCCACAAAAACCTTTACAAAAAAAAAAAGTGAATAGCTTTCGTGCAGTTAGTTAGTGTAAAGCTCTGTATCACAGTGCTCCTCCTCATGTTGCTTATCAGTGTTTTAGTTACAATTCAAAGCTCCATTTTCCCATTTCTTCCTGCACCAATCATGCAGTCAACGTAATGAAAATATTGTACAGTCTCTCAAAAACCACACACCAAGACGTTAGCCGGTTTAGCTGTTTCTTTATACCTCATGCTGACAAAGGTCTTACTCCAAGATGCATTCACAGACCCTCGTGAAATCTTAGAACAGACCAGAATCTAGGCCTAAACTCAACTATGTATACTCATTTATAGAAACATGTCCAGGTTGTTACACTATACAGGAAAAACTATGAAATAAAATCTGGTTTTAAGTCCATTTTTACTTGGTCTATCAACACAATTTCAGAACTGATATATAGATGGATATCCTCAACATTTCAACATTTTACATTAACTGTATTTGCATGTATATCCTTATCTCAATGTATGCCAATGTCTTACCCAATGTACAACTTGTCTATTAAGATTATGTAACATTCTAACACACCCTCATTTGGCCATACATGAAAAAGCTTCCATTTCTCTGTAGAAACATACATCCTATGAGCACTGCCCTCCAGTGAAATATCAGGAAGGTGTAAAAAATCAACCCAAGCCCAAACTGGAGTACATCCCAGTAACTTAGTCAACATCTAAAATATTGAACTCTTCATTTGTGTTGAGAGATTTGTCTTTAATTGCTAATGAGTTTGCAATCTAAGAACCCATTAGCAATTTCCCTGCGACAGACTAATCTTTGGTTGCATCCGGTGGAGCCAGTGGTTGTCCGGTCCAAGACTTCCTTTTTTCATGTGCTGGCCATTGTTTTCAGTCTAACTAGCAACTTGAAGTGAAAAAATGGACTTGAAATTGAGTCCTGAGATGCCATTTTGGCCAAAGTGCTCTCGACATGGACTCGTCACTCGCATTCAACCACAACCTGGTCAAATGCGATGGTTCAATGCTACTCAGACTACAAATGGAAACGGAATGTTTCTGTTTTCAGAATAATCACTTGCCTACAGATTCTGCATATTGATATTCAGATATTGATTTATAGACATGTGCATGTGAGATACATAAAACACTAATGTGATTGGTGGACATTTCAAGTGCTTTAAATAAGACATCCAAAGTCAATAAAACACCAGTACATGGCTAGTTAAGATGAAGTTTTATGTGCAGTGTAAAAAGAATTTACAATTGTGAGACCTGAAAACATCATCATTATCCTACAATTGTGACTGCCACAGATCTTAAAAAAATGGCAATGTTCTCTACTGTATTTGGCTTTATGTGGTGACTGTGGGTTGGCTGGATTTGGCTTCACTTGAGCTACATTTTAAGTGAGAGAGGAGGGAGCCGAGGTGCTTATTGTGTGTGTGAGTTTGTGTGTGTGTGTGTGTGTGTGAGTTTGTGTGTGTGTGTGTGTGTGTGTGTGTGTGTGTGTGTGTGTGTGTGTGTGTGTGTGTGTGTGTGTGTGTGTGTGCATGCCTTGCGACAGAAGTGAAGTGAGCCATAGTTCTCAAGACAGAAGAAGAGTACTTTTTCCTTCACGTGCATGCACTCAGAGGCAGACACACACCACACACACACACACCACACACACACACACACACACACACACACACACACACACACACACAGCTGCATGCCTGCTCACATTCCTTCAAGCAGCACGGCAGCCAATTGGCAAACAGCATGCAAATGAGGTGGGTGTGTCATTTTAAAGCTGGAGTACAGGGTCTGAACGGAGAGTAGAATAGAACAAAATAGAACAGAAAGGAATATGGACCAAGAATACGGAACAAAGAGGAGAAAGAGAAGAATGAGAAGGACAAGAAGAAGAAGAAAAAGCAAAAGTCAATAAAACAGAATAGGAGGAAATAAATCGGAATTAGTGGAAATCTGTGGAACCTAAATATATGGTTTTACTCCACAGAGCTTTTTACAAAAAAATACCAAAGCAAAGTCAAATAAATAAAATAAAACCTTACAAGTTGAACTTGCACCGTCCTTACTTAACCTCACTTTGTGCCTGTGTGTTTAGATGTGTGTGTGTGTGTGTGTGAGTGTGTGTGTGTGTGTGTGTGTGTGTGTGTGTGTGTGTGTGTGTGTGTGTGTGTGTGTGTGTGTGTGAGTGTGTGTGTGTGTGTCTTCTGATCCTGATATATTCAATACATAATGAATTAGAGCAGCAACAATTAAATTGGAATTGGAATTAGAAGGGATGAATTCAATTTTCTGATTTTCTACTTCTTCTTCTGACACTTGTTAGTTTGTCCAATATTGTGTATAATTTTTGCTTCATTCATGCTCAACATGTTATGAAATCTGGCCCTTACATGTGTTCCAAAGCAACTCTGGCACAGAGTTAATGAAATGTCAATACAGCGAGTTGTGGTTACCATGGTTACCTTGGCATTTGCCCCTGCATTCGTCCAACACGGTTTATACACTGTGGGTCTGTATTTATCATAGAACATTAGTCCTTACTGAGTCGGCTATCGTATATTTATCCTTTCTTTTCCAACTTAACAACGCAGGCAGCTTTTGATTCTCCAAAGCTGCAGAGTTGCTGCAGCCTGTCAGATGTTCCCAGGGTTTGGTGAATGATGCATGCATCCATGCATGATCTGACAATGCCTTCAAACCATCTGGTGCACATCTTGATGTACGGACACAGCTGGACCATGAGAGCAGATAGTTACCTTCATTGCTGATTGTCAATTAAATTTACAGTAGCCAAGGCATGTTTACGTTAATAGATGTTTTTTTTGATGCACAAAAATCTTAAGAAGATGCTTTGGTGACGTCATTCACTTTGATTCCACTAATGTGACTCCATTAGCCGTGCATTGCTTCCTCCCACCCCCTTATCTACGCTGACTTTTCTGCTCCTGGTTATCAATGGGGCACACGCTGTACCAGCGGAGGTAAACAAAACACAGAGCAGGAAGCGTGTGTGATCCCTGCTGCCGCCGAGCTAATAACATTCGTGCATCTGCCAGATTCATACTGACATTATCTCTAATCTACCTTAATTCTCTCAGAACGAGAAACATAGAGAGCTATTTAACAATAGATAGAACAATACGTCTAATAAACCCGCTAGTGAGAGCTAAAAGGCTGTCAGTCATTGTCTATACATCCTTATTCCTCATTACGGTCACAGGGGTCTGCTGGAGGCATTCCCAGCATACTCCCAGTACACCCCAGCCTATCATGGGGCACACACACCATTCACTCACACACTCATTTAGAGTATCCTATGCATGTACAGTTGAAAATTTGGACACATTTTCCAAAATATTTGAATCAGAACATGTGACCAAACTTTTGACTGGTCTATTATATAGCCAGTAATATCATTTAAGTACAGTCAAAAAGCCACAGCAAACCATAAATCTGTGTCCTATGCTGAATTTTAATGCTAAAGAAAAATTAACAGAATATTATTGCAACAGTGGCCTAGAACGGAGAATAAATAAATCCTTTGCATGTGATGATCAGTGCAACTTTAACTTTATTTTTCTTGAGTGACAGGGAGCTCTCTGAAGCTCTTCATGATCAGCACCTGTCCATACAGCACACTTCAGATACAGGAGACGTTCAAACCGCACCAAAGTATGCATATATCCATCCAGCAGCTAATCAAAACTACTTTCCCATGTCCTCAGTGGTACAGCCCAGCCTAGTGGCTTCACAGCAGAGTGGGCTACTTTATTTAGAACAAAGAAGGGGGGGGACAAACCACAAGCAGACTGCTCGACTGACTCACTGACTAAAATAGAGGTCTGCTTCAGAACCTGCACTGTTTCTTTTTTTTAAGAAAAGAGGGAATGACAGAGTGGAAAAAGAGACAGTGAGTGATACAAATAAATTAAACACAAGCTTCTTATTCAAACAGTCATTGACTTCATAATTTTCATCATTAACTTCTCAATGTGCAGCAGTAAAACGGTTTTCTTAGTCTGTCCTGCCCTGTTTCCATGAATTAAGAGTGCAAAGCTCGGTCAAGTGACACACACACACACACACACACACACACACATACACCCACACAGGACTTGTACTTTTGGCATATTGTGGCCGGAAGCTGCATGGCACACACTCGCCGCGGCACACTTGGAAATGACTGTGGGATGAAGTTGAATAGCTGCATAAATCAGGGGCTGGCACCAATCTCTTCAACGCAATTAGCTCTGACTGTGTTTACAAGCAGCAAAGTGATTTTATTAGCATTAAACTCACTATTATTTACTTCAACAAATACTTGTTTTCAGCCTTGTATCAATAACGAAGATGCATGATTCTTGTCCAACATGTCCTGTCTTCATTACAGAGATATTACGGCACAGCATTTGCAGCCGTTGCCCCTGGTAACCTGTTGGTTTTGGATGAGGATGAGGACGAGGGTTGGTGATTTTTAAGGGGGATTCAGTGATGTGGAAAAAAAAAGAGAGAAAATGTTTTCATGCAACAGTTTGTGTCCTCTGCATCTCTCGTTTTTTTAAGTTATAAGTAGACGAGCTGTGTTTGCAGAAGAAGATTGATTCATAATTGTGATTTGACAGTGTATTACTGTAGGACATACAGCTTGTATAAAGTTCATCTTTAAAGTTACTCATATATTAGAAGCAGGCATTTTGTGCATGTTATAACAGAATGGAGGGTGATGTCATGATGTCATTAGTCACACCTGTGATTTTCCTATTAGGCCTCTCAAGTAGCTGAAGCCAATTAAGATATTCAATTATCTACCAGATTGGTTTTAATCACAGCTGTGGCTGGGGTACATTTGATGCAATTAAGACATTTATTGTAATTGGAAACAAAAATAAGAAATATGCGTTAAGCAGTTAAGTGATGCAAAAAAGAACAGTAATTAACAAGTAATACAAACGAATCCTGTTGACTCCACACTGGTTAATGAATAGTCTAATGTATGAACACACACACACCAGCTGCACACAAGCCGGATTTTACACACACACTCACATACACACACATAATCAGGTGTGGTGCTGAAGGACTGAAACACTTATCAGTGCACGCGCACACAAGTTAACCAGTAACTCGCCAGTGTTACGCAGGGAGGGTGCCAGCCCCGGATGTCAGTCAGGATCCGTTAAACACCGCCCTCCTAAGGTCCGGCTCCGGGCGGAACAGGCAGGAGAGGTGCGTTTGATTCCAGGGACTTTTAAATACAGCGCAGCTGACTGACACCGGCTGGTCAGCTTCGACTCGTTATATCAGATAATTATCAATGAACGACGAGCAAAAGAGACGCAGCTAAACGGACGAACACTCACCACATTAGTGAGGAAGTCTCCGTCCGTGAGTTCCTCCAGGTCCAACAGGTTGCTGCCTCCGGACGGATAGAGTTTATCTGCGGCTAAACTGTCTAAGATAGACTCCATCATTGTCAAATCTCCCTGGTGCTGCGTTCACCGTCCGGTCGTTATTTACAAAACTCGTGTCGTGCGTGTGGAGCCAATTCCCGCTGCCGTTTTTCTACTTGTGACAAAACTTGGAAAACGCCCGAAAATTCACATCCTCCTCGGCGGAGACGTCGCTATCCATCCAGCTGTGAGCGTGCGGCGGCGCAGCCTCTCTCCTGCCGCGAGACGCTCTCCCGCAGGTCCATGAATATTCAAACGAGGCCCCGCCCACTCCCCCCGAGTGGCGTCAAGTAACGACCACGCCCCCTTCTCAAAAAGAGATTCGTTTAAAAATATAATGAAAAAGAAGACATTAACACACTTATGTCTATGATTCCATATTTCCGAGGTTCCATATTTTACAATTTTTTCTATCCATAACAAGATTTGTTGTTTTAAGAAACAAAAATCATCTCAGTATAGTTTCACATTTCCTCTTGAGCTCCAGAAACAACAGGTTGCTTTTATATGTTTGTCATTACTATTAATGAGCCTGATCCTAATTTCCTAATCTAATGTTGTTGTTGTTGTTTATTTATTTAGGATATGTCACTGCAGACATATTGATATGAAATATCATTGCTAACCATTTCATGACATTATTACTGGTATGAAAAAGCACTGATTGTTTTATTTAATATTTATATTTATTTTAATATGTATATTTATAGCTATTTTTTAGTATTCAAAGCCTGAAAATAACAAGAAATAACAGGTCTCACTTTCTGTCAAATCCTGTCTTTGCAACAGTACTTAATATTTATAATCATTGATGAAAGTGACAAAGTGCATATACAAGACTATATAATCTATTTCTATTTCTACTTTTTAGGGGTAAAAATTACACTGCATGTCCCACTAAATGTAATCTGACAGCTACAGTTACTCTGTTTTAGTGCAGGTCACTTCACTAGTCTGCATCATATTAGCTTCACACTATTTCTACAATGATAATAAAATTCTATTTACATGTCAAAGCATCTGTTATAGTAATTCAGTAATTCAGTAATGTAAAATAATAATATTAAAATTGTATTTCAGTAGGACTATTACAGTGTATTTGAACATTGATACTGATACTGAATCAAAACAGATGTATGTTTTTTCACCACTGTATATAATAATGAAATGAAACATCTAATGAAAAATACAAATAAGCAATAAATCATGACACTTCTTTTAAAGTTTGACGTCTTCATTCATGCAGTTTTCTGGTTTATCTTTAAAGTATAGTTGTTGCTAGGTGGAAATTTGGGGAATTATGATGCATTAAAAGCTCTGTAGGTGCACCCACACATGTGATTTCAGTCATTGTGTCTAATTAGGTATTCTCCCAGGACTGTGCTGCGCGCATGTCTCCCTCCTGTCGCCTTGGTTACACCTGTTAGGGGAACTTAAAATGCACTTTAATTTCTCACAAGTGCAAAGAGTTCAGAGTCTCATGTAATTCATAATCCAACATTCAATTAAGAAGTGAAACACATTTATAGGACCTGTTTGGTTCATTTGCAGTTTGGCTTCCTGGAAACTTTAGTGGAACTGAGCCCTCCTTAATTTTACTTGTGCCACTTTTCTTGTCCAATATTGTTGGACAGCAGGAGCTTTTATGAAAATGTAGATGGTGCAGAGGATGTAATGTTACCCCCTACAGGTCAGAGGGAATCACTGCAATTTGAATTATTTTATTATAGTATGAAATATGACAAATATGACTCTGCTGAAAAATGTGTTTTTGTTTTGTTGTGGAGGATAAGTGATAGAACACACCGTGAGATAACCTGCAGCCGCGGACGCACAGGTTACACTTACATTCACACACACACACATTCACACGTACCCTCACACGCATGCACAAAAATGGGAATAAGATATGTCTTTTTTAATGATTTCGTGCCGAAAGAGATGGACACTGTGACAAGGAGGTGCAATAGAAACCCTGTCTATTGTGCAGCAGGTGTCAGAACCTGGGTACATTTCAGTGACAATGCCATAAGACATAACATATTTGCAAGGGTTATTTACTGATTCACTGGTTTTATAAATCGTAACGTTTTCTATAGAAATTGGTGAAAACATTAACGTTATTTTGCTATGGACCATGATTTTGGTGATGTTCTGAAGTGTTCCTCTATCAGAACGGGTGGATATTGTGCACATCTAACCCTAGTTGGGTACAGATGCTGGACAAAGAGGCACACGGGGGAAGAAGCGGCTGAGTTTCTGAGAACATGCAGCTCAAATTATTGCATCAATAAAAACTTGGTAGTTGCTCCTTCGCCTTCATCCAGTAAAATATCTCAACACCTACTAGTTGGGTCATGTTTTCCTGACGATGCATCTATAAATTTGGTGACCCCCCCCCCTAACCTTAAACTGACAGTTTTACATCAAGTGAGTCAGGGTTTCTTTTGGTCTCGAGGCTGAAGATGTGATCTGCTTTCAAACAAACTCAAAAGACAAGAATGTTGTTTGGAAACGGGGCAGACGTTCAGAACGATGTCCATGCTGGATCCTGTTCTGAATTAGCTCCTGGCTGCATTGTTCATATCAAGGTCAGTGCCGAGAGGGTGTGGTGCATGTTACAGAGAGACAGAACTCCTTTGTCATACTGGACTACTTCGGGTATTTTCTGTGTTTTATGTTTTATGTTACAAATCGCACAATAGCGACTGGCTGTTATGTAACGAGCTCCTGTTACTGTGCAATCACTTTCCATCTAATTTCTACTTAATTTCTTTTACCCCAGATAACACGGTGTGTCTATATTACATATTGCTGTTGTATAACTGCAGAGACCTCCCATGGACTCTCAAATTTGAAGGTATATGGAACACATATGGAAGATATCAATAACTGTAGTTGCACCTTTAATATGAAACTCAAATCAAGAATCATGAAACTCAAGTATTACAGATATAATACTTTAGAATTCTATCATATCAAACCCCATTTTTGGCAGCATTTATGGATATTATTATTATTACAATGGCCATTTGTAATTTTTCAGATTCTCCTACAAGCCTGGTCTATTCAACTGGTTGCAATCTGCACCCACAGCAATAAAAACGACACACTGCACCTTTAAAGCTGTATTAATTCTAAAGCTGTATTAAAAGGACACATTCTTTTAGCTTTGATTTGTTCTCAACTCCTGGCAAAAAAGTAGATTTCTTTAGCTGCAAAGCGCTTCCTACCTGTTCCAATCTCGAATATGTCACAGGCTTTCTGAATCATGAAGACGGTTTTTGATGTGTTTTAGGTTGTCGAATCACGTCGAAGGACATCATCAGTTTGCAGTTCGGGTCATTGAGTACAAAATCAGCTGTGGTGTAAACAGTGGAAACAAACAGCTGCCTGTAAGGTAGGAAGAGCTCATTTATAAACTGGCATTCATCAGCGAATTAAAACACAAGCCAGGATTTATGGAAAGTTGGACATGTCCACGTCTTCTTGGACACAACACCAGGCTGCAGAGTTGGAGCCTTCTACCCTCATTTTCACATTCTTAACAAGTGGTAAATACATTTCACTCCTATTTCTTCACCCTCTGTATAGAACCTGCTGTTTCTAAATAAGACTTCACCAGCGATGTGTGATTAATGTGCTGTTTAATGAACTTTGAGTTTTTCTTTAGTACTATGAATGCAAAAGCCTCTGATTGGTGGCTGGTGTAGTGATGCAGGTATGACTCATCATCTATTCTCAGCCATATTTGATAGGGGGTTTGACCTTTTATCTCCTTGGTGACTGAAATGTCGTCACTTCTCCTCGTTGTTGTCATCGTCCTTTTTCCTCTATCTCTCCGTCCGTCTCTCTCATCCACTCAGGGCTGTTGGCTGTTAAGAATAGCAGTAACATCAAAGCACCCTGAATGGAGAAAAACAGCCCCGTGTGAGTCAGCGGTGGGACGGGTTCCCTCTCCATCGCTCGATTACACACCATATAATTACTATTAGTCCCAACTTCACCTCTCTTTCCCTCTCCCTGCAGTCACCTCGATAAGAGGCTTGGGCGTATTCACTGCAGCACCCATTCATGAGGCCAAATAGGAATTTTCACTTTGATCCTAACGACTATTTCTAAGCACTGTTAACATGAAAGATGTGGTCAGGACGACGGCCACAATATAAGCAATAATCTCTCCTTTCTTTAGTGGCACACAATAAAGTAATTAAAATTTCATTGCCTATATTTTTCACATGCAGACTCAAAATTTCTCCACTGACTAATAAAGAATAATCTTAACAATGAACTGATGAAATGTGTGCATCCAAAGTTTGATGTTGTTATAATAGTTTGATAAGATGTAATGACTCCATAGATATTAGTGTAATAGTCTAATAATAGACATTTCTTATCAAACTAGTGAATCTTTGTGATGAAGGAGGATATAAAGCATGTCACAGTGCAGCTCCCTGATTCGTTTTTAATCGTTTTTGGAACAAATTAGTGGTCTAGATGCATGCACAATATTTCTTTGAGACTTTTTTTTTTTTTTTTTACAATTTTATACACACAGATATGCATATATATATAGATATATATATAGATAGATATAGATATAGAGATATAGATATAGATATGCATTCGATAAATACACAAATACTTAATTGAGATTTGTTTACACTTAGATTTTAAATAGGGTTTTAAATTGTCAGCCTTATGGTTTAGGATTTCAGTCATGGTGAGCGTTAGCGACCTTATAGTTACTGGTAGTAACAACCACTGCATTTTCAAACTACAGGTACCAAAATGCCTGTATTAGAGCTGAGAGAATAAAGAGAATAAATTGCATTAATTAAAAATGCGTACAGTACAGGCCAAAAGTTGGGACACACCTTCTCATTCAATGTGTTTGTAGATTCTCACTGAAGGCATCAAAACTCTGAATGAATCTGAAAACTTTGAAATAACTAAAAACATGTTTTATATTCTAGTTTTATTAAAAGATCCACCCTTTGCTCTGATTGATAAAGCTAGAAATTCCACTAATTAACCCTGATAAGGTACAACTATGAAGTGAAAAGCGTTTCAGGTCTGTAGCTCATGAAGAGAATAATCAGAGCAAAGGGTGAAGAAACTAGAATATAAAGCTGTTTTCAGTTATTTCACCTTTTTTGTTAAGTACATAACTTCATAAACATGTGTTCATTTATAGTTTTGATGTCTTCAATCTACAATGGAAATAGTCATGAAAATAAAGAAAATACATTGAATGAGAAGGTGAGTCCTTTGTCCTGGACGGTATGTGCTATTATAATCCCGACCAGTGGATTCTAGTAGTAACGATGACAACAACTATATAGAAAAGCTCCAGATACATCAAATCAAAAATGAGGTTAAAAGAAACATCTGTGTTTCTACATGAAGCCAAGTTGGATGTCTGTGGTCGGTTGGTGTATAACAAGTGTCAGTGGGGAGTGGAAAGAGTGTGTGTGTGTGTGTGTGTGTGTGTGTGTGTGTGTGTGTGTGTGTGTGTGTGTGTGTGTGTGTGTGTGTGTGTGTGTGTGTGTGTTAGTTAATTTTCCCATTATGTCTTTTCAAGTGGCTAGAGATAGAGCAGTGAGTATAAACAGTGCCGTCAAGGCTCAGTGTCTCTTATTCTTCTTTTTCCTCTCTCTATACCACACAGACACATAAAAGGTGCCAGTTTTATCCCAAAATGTCCTCCTCCTCCTCCTCAGATACACTTTTCACTCGCTGTTTTTCAAAACCGCTCAAACCGATCATAAAGTTCAGAAGTTCAGAGAAAATGAAGACGCAGGAGGAGAAACTGACCGAGTTGAGTAACAGAGACTGTAATTGAAGCCAGCCGAGTTCTTTACACTGTGTTACATCATCTACAAACTACAGCGAGGGAAAATTGAGCTGGTTTACGTTACATCTTTATGAGCGGCTGAATGACTGACAGGACAACTGACAGACCACAGTAGTATTTTTATCCCTGTATAAGTCAGACTTCAAACAGTCAAATTACACAAATGAACTTGTAATGATAAGGTAGCTGACAGCTTTTCTATGACATATTGTGAGTGTGTGTTAAGCCGGCACCAGTTGAAAAGACAGTAAGTGCCTCCATCTACTGGTGGGTGAAGCACATAGACTCTAGCAACTGAAAATGGATTAATAGTATCCTTCACCCACAAAGAACACGTCTCCATGGTCCATGAAATAGTAGATACTGCACAATATCTCTACTGTGAAATAATCAGTAGGATAATGATGGGTTAGCATCACCTTTTATAAATCAAACAGAAAATTCATTTCCCTCTGAAATGTAGACATTAGTGACCTGTCTGCTATTAACCTGATGGTATGATCTGTCCCTCATCACTCATGATTTATCACATGTGCATGGACATTCTGTAAAAACAAAGAAAAAATGGAACCATCTCACAGATGGGAGCCAGCTCCCAGGGTTCACTTAAAGGAGACGTTTCAGAGAGCTGAACACTTTGAATACAGCATAAAAACATCACAAATGACACATATACACTGTTCAATCAAGAGAATCGGTCTTCCTGACACAACTTTCACTGAAGGTGCATCACATGGCTTGAACTTTGTAAGAATGGAGTTTAAAGGTGCAGTGTGATGTAGTGGAACTGATCAATCATGAACCCATTAAAATGTGAAAAAGCAAAAGGCTGTTCCTCAAGCTACTGCAGAAACATGGTGCTGCAAAATGAAGGGTTCAGTCTCAAGACTGTTCTGCTTAATTAAACACATAAACCTTTAAATTGAGGTTTAACATGTTTTCCATTGACAGATTCCTGCCATACCAGTGACAATAAGAGAAATAAAATGGATAGCATGTAAGAGAAATGAAACAGACAACACTAACATGGGTGCTTTGCTTGCTGGGGTCACCACTGCATGGTTTTAGAACGGGTCAGCTTCCTGGTCAGAGCGTGGCGGACAGTCAGCATATAGGAGCGGCGGTCAGGCAGAGGGCGCTGCTGATCTAGCACCAGCCTATCAGACGCGAGAAACAAAATGTCATGAACATCACGTTCTGTTGTTCATCACTGGCAGACAGACGGTTTTCAGGCGTCAACACTTAAAACAAAGCACTCTTTGAATTAGTGCAGCTGATGATGATGAACTCTCCAAGACTTCCTGTTTTGTCAAATATGATTTTTAGTTTTTGTATTATGGTGCAACAATAAAAACACAAAATAATATAATGCTGAATCAAACCTAATGAGCTGCAGTACTGCTGCCTCCACAGCTAAAACAGCTTCAGCCACCGACAGCTCCCTGAAACCACATCTACAGACAGACAGACAGACAGACAGACAGACAGACAGACAGACAGACAGACAGACAGACAGACAGACAGACAGACAGACAGACAGACAGACAGACAGACAGACAGACAGACAGACAGACAGACAGACAGACAGACAGACAGACAGACAGACAGACAGACAGACAGACAGACAGACAGACAGACAGACAGACAGACAGACAGACAGACAGACAGACAGACAGACAGACAGGTTTTATTATCTGAATAAAAGTAATTCATTCATTAGAACACTGAAGATATTTGGTAGACATGTACAGGTCGACATCCACTAATAAACTATTGATAACACACAAACCTTAAATCCTTGGCCAGTCTCTGTCCTTCCTCTGTTGTCACCTCTCTGCCAATTTCCAAATCTGCTTTATTGGCTACAAGCACTGTAGGAACGACTGACACACACACACACACGGTTTTATGGGGTACAGACTTTGTGCTGCTAACATGGTGCATACAGATGGCCTACCAAATATGGAATACATGTCCGCTCCATTTGTGCATGTGTGTGTGTGTGTGTTAAAGGTGACAATAGAGCTAAAACAGAGACTCACTGGACTTCAAGACCTAACAAAGTGAACACACTGTCCCTGTGCAAATCGTTTCCTGCTGGTTCTGGTATGTTAGTTAATTATAGCCTTGTATAATCTGTCAGTTAAATCTTTACAGCAGTGTTACAGAAATATACAGCGTTAAGATAAGACATTATATTATAATTCTACATTATTGCAAAAGACTTGTTTTCATCCAGCTACCAAATCTGTGGTATTAAAGCCCCTGTGCGTAGGATTTTAGAAGATTTCCGTTGTCTTGAGAGTGGTGAGTTAGGAAGTTAATTCCTTACCCAGACTCTGTTTGGTTTGTTCGATGAGTTTCTTCAGCTGTGGCACTTCCAGGAAGCTGAGGCGTTGTGTGATGGAGTACAGCAGCAGGAAGCCGTCAGCCCAGCGGATAGACGACTCCAGAGAAGACACACAGCTCTCCTGTCAAGGAAACTATAATGTATCCTCAAGTGATGGGATGTGGGGAAACACTGATAATAATCCATGTTTTTTTTTAATCCAAATTTTATCTTAAAGTTATATATATACACACACACGGACATTACAAAATTACACATAGAAGCCAAAACTTTACCTTACAAGCTATATCCAAAATCTCCAGATCAACAGATTCCTGGTCCAACACCCGACTGCATCTATAGGTCACTTCTGTGTTAAACCAGAACCTTTACTTATGTAAAAATACCAAACAGCAATGTACAAAATATAGTGTTACAAGTAAAGGTCCTGCATGAAAAGTCCTAGAGTAAAGTATATATGACATCATAGATTATTAATATTAAACCATCAGTGTGTGAGCAGCGTGATAGTTTCAACTACTTGATATAAAGCTAATTAATTAGTGACTGGATTACCTGCTGCTGTTTGAAAGATGTGAAAACACTAAAAGCTTGTAAATCACTAGTTTGACCTTAAAGTACGTTTTATTTTAAAGCTTGTTATATTGTGCATTGTGTCAAATCTGCAGCTGAAAATCAATTAAAACTGTACCCAAGAAAAAGTTCAAGTACTTCAAAAAAAAAAAAAGCTCAATACTTGAAAATGCAAGTTATTTTCTGCTACTTGGTAGAACAGTGACATTTGATCATGTCTGATCAGGCAGGATGATGCAGTAACATCAGTAATGACTTCTCTAATTATTTTTGCTTCATGTCAAACATGTTTACTGCAGTAAATACTTACTGTGAGTGTAACGTACACATACCCTTTTTATGGTCGTATTCACCTATGAAGCGTTTGGTTATGAAACGAACACACAGCGCTGGAGACACAAAACAGACATGGAGAGTGAACAGGCAGAAACGCAGCAGACTCCCCTTCTCCACAACACCGTTGATTCACACACACACACAGTTTGAGTTACGTCGCTAATCTGCGGCGTGTTTTATGCTGTCACCGCTTTGAGAATCATCTTTTTTAGCAACGCTTCCTGCGTCGTTTAAACAAATGCCACAAGTGTTTTCCCTGCGTTTTGAGTGCAGTCCGGCTCGGTTTTGTTTGACCTTGTGCCTGGTGCACGAGAGCGAACTGCTGGAAAATCTGATGGTTTATTTAGGCATTTAAAAGTGGAAAAAACACACATCAGCCTGTTCTTATCAAATATTGTGAAATCTATGAAAATCTCTTCTCCCGCCGTGAAAAGATCTGGAGGTATTGCAGTAAAGGTCACGAGTAGAGACTGGATACACTTCAATGCTCATGTCAAGGGGTCAACTTCAGATCCTTATTTAGTTAAATGTCATAAACCAAACTTCAACCATAAACTTGATGTTCTGTTTTACTCTTTAAACAGATGTCAGTATGTTAAACCTATGATCATTTTAAGATTTTCTGCTAGTTCTCTACCTGTTTTTCCAGTATTTGGAGCCCCCAGAATAAGGAGTTTAACTGGAACCATTTTCCTGCTGCTTTCCCCTTAGGAGTCCTCAATCTATCCCTGTATGAAAACCCCACAGAAGAGCACAGGATGTTAAATTCCAAAACATAACTCGAAGTAGAAGACTATGCAAATACAAATTTGATTCCAGTGCGACACTGGTTGCCATAATACTGACCTTTAAGCGGATATCATTTCCAGATATAGAGAGGAGTAAAATAACGTTCAGCCTCAGACGCCAAGCACACAGGGAATGAAGAGATGGGACTGTCCTCCTCTTCTTCTGTGTATAAGTGTCTGCACCTCTCTGTTTAGTTATAGGCTCTCTCTCTCTCTCTCTCTATCTCTCGCCCATGACAAGAAGAGACTTAGCGAGTTAGGGTGATGGGGTGGCATTATCCTCAACTGTGTCTCCTTATATTCTAATTCTCTTCTTTTGCTATTGCTGTTCCATTTCTTTCCTTCTGTTTTAGCTCACTCTGAAGTTAAGCTTAAACTTGTCCTTTATTTGTTCTGTAAAATAAAAACGATATAGGAAATATGTTTATCACATCTTATCAAGCTGCATGGGTTGAGGATGTTACAGATTATACAGATGACTTGTGAGAATTTACTAAAAGCACCGACAATAAAATGAAAAGACAGTAAGATTTTAATTTGTATTTAGTAGGTTCCTCATCTTTATTCAACAAATCACGTTCCCAGGACTGAAAATGAGTTAAATGTATACACAATCGTCAAGGAAAACTTTAAATTAGTGAGCGACACCAAAAGTACGTTCAGAGAAGTGAACAAGGAAGATGTATGTTGGTGTTAAGTGGGGGTTCAACAAACTGAAGGCTCCTCGACAGCGGCGGCTCCTTCTGTGAGGGCTTTGACACATTTCGCCATTGTCTGGGATGCTCTGCTTATAGGATCTGAACACCAAAAAACAAAACACAAATCCAACATTATAAGAGCTTTAAAATGCAAACTGGAGTCAAAAGGAGAGCTGAGTGAATTTACTAATACCCGTCATGTAGAAGTCCTTTGCTGTAATTTGAGGTGGGACCAGTGGAGCTGCTACGAGATCCTGATTCATAGCCTGAGAAGAACAGAGTGAAGAAACCTTTAATTCAACTTTTCAACTCTCTACCTTAAAAACATTGAGGATCTATGTTCTCTGTCTGCACTTACATATTAAAAAACTACAAAAATAATTAACACACATTATGTTGGTTTGATTTACACCATCATATGTAACTGAACATCATCAGCATCAGAGAAACAAGTGAGAAACACAAAAACATCAATAAGGTGGTCAAGATATATTTTTGAGGAATACAAATGTTCAAAATCAGGGAGAAATTTGCATCTGGATGACAACAGTGAACTACAGGGTCTATTAACCTGTGACTTTTGACTCATCTCTACTTTACTGTGCGTGTACCTTAGCAAGTTCATTAGCCTGTTTGAAGTAGTTTGCCTCTTCCACGTCGTCGTAACGGACCAGGTTAGGGGACACCTCGGCGAGTCGGGATCGCACCTCTTCCAAGGAGTCGTAGGGCAGCGACACGCCCGCCAGCTGAGAGAGACACGACTTTGAATGACTGATCTTTTGGTAAATGTCATGAATGAGCACACGTATGTGGCGTCCTCCTCACCTCGGACACGGCTCTGATGATCTTCCAGTCTTCCCGGGCCATTCCCGGAGCAGTGACAGCCACCCGGGTGTGTTGGCTCCGGCCCTCTGTGTTGACGTATGTGCCGTTTTTCTCGGTGTACGCAGCGCCGGGCAGGATGACGTCCGCCGTCGGTGCTCCTACGTCGCCGTGGTGACCCTGGTAGATAATCAGGCTTCCTTTGGGTAGGTCGGCTCTGCTGATGCAGCCGCTGTCGGCTCCCAACAGGAACAGCACCTTGGGGGGGTTATTCCTGATGGAGTCTACACCAGCTTTGTAGCCCAGGTCCAATGCAGCCACCTGACTGGCCACTCTACACACACATACGCACGCACACACACACACATCAGTGACAGCTAAAGGTTGAATTCACACACCTCCAAGATGCTGACTGTCATAAGTCTCTCTGTTTCCTCTGTACCTGTGCAGGACATTGAGGACTTTCCACCCCTCCTCCACTCCGCTGCTGGTTCTGGCATTCTGAGCGATGGTAGACACTGCGCTCAAAATGGCGGCTCCGTCTTCCCTCTGCAGAGCGCTGCTACCCACGACGACTACAGGGCGCTTGGCTGACGCAAGGACCTGGAGACAGGTCAAAAAGGAAGAGACAGGAAGAAGTGAAGAAGAAAACCAGCAAACAAAATGCTCTTTAAAAGAGCAGTTTGTCCATCTCTTACCTCACAGAAGGGGTGAGTCCCATTCGCCATCTCCTTCAGCACCGACGCCTCCTCTCCCAGGTGATCGTATGTGTAACTCAGGTCGACTTTGTGTCCCACCATAGCAACTCGCAGTTCATTGTGGAGCCAGCTGACAAGGAAATAAAAACATTTTTTTTTACAAAAAGCAGTTTCCAAGAGAAGAAATTAAATAACTGAAATGTGATTTGTCAGTTCACCTCTTGCGAACTCGGGCATTGAAAAGTGGGGCTTCATAGCGCGGGTTGGTTCCTACGAGCAGCAGCAGGTCACACTCCTCGATGCCGGCGATGCGGGAGTTCAGCAGGTAGTTGGAGCGAAGGTCGGAGCTGCGGAGAGACACAACTGTCAGCCGATGAAGCTGGAGACACACCGCGCGAGACGGAGACGCCTACATATCAGACACACGGTCTTACCCTGCCCCCGTCATAGGAAAGAGCTCCTCGGTGCAGAGGTTTTCTGAGTTGAATCTGTTGAGGAGGTCTTTGAGGGAGATGAGAGCTTCAGCATCCACCATCCCTCCTGCTATGGCTGCTACCTCACTGCCCTGCACACCCTGAAGCTACATGCACACACACATATTTATGCCTCAGATGTCACAAATGAGCACATTTAGGGAAAAAAATGTTCATTTTGTTAGATGAGACTAAAAGAAATGTATTCAATGTTGTTTTTCCATGACAAAAATCAATGCCCTTAATCACTGACTGAAAAGCTGAGATGATTAATGCTGAAATAAATGTGGCAGGTCTGGTAAAACATGCTGCCAATCAATAGTCCTTTCATGTGTTAACCATGTTTTAAAACAAAACAAAACGTATTCTTTCCTGAAACACACTGAAAAATAGAAAATAAAAATATTATTTCTCATTTTAGATGTCATAGCTGCATCTGGGTCAATATGTATATTTATCTGCCTGCTTAAAAAAATACAATTTAGTCTTTGGCATTATGTGGTCAAAGACTAAAAGACTATTTACTAAAAGTAGACTTTTCGTTACTAAAATTTGACTAAATGATGAAAAACAGGTTATTTGACACTATACCAAGACTAAAATTAATTTAAAAAATTGCAGACAAATTTAACACTAATGAAAAAAACAAAAACACACTTACTGCTCCAGCAACGCGAGTGAGCGCATCCTCCCAAGTGGTCGGAGTCAGCTGACCTGAATCATCCTTCACCATCGGCTGAGTCAACCGCTGCCTCTTCAGACCATCATACGCAAACCTAAGGAACCAAAATGTCACTTGATGTAGTGAAGACGGCCTTCTCACTTAAATTCAATTTCAAACGCGGGTACCGTCTTCACCTGGTCTTGTCAGAGATCCATTCTTCGTTGACCTCTTCATTCAGCCTGGGCAACACCCTCATCACTTCACCTCCTCTGGTGCTCACCACGATGTTGCTGCCCACGGCGTCCAACACGTCGATCGACTCTGTTTTCCTGCAGGGACGACAGAAGAACCTATTACGAATCTGTAAAGCACCTTTTCTGATTGGTATCATATATCCTGGTGTCTCTTTTTAGTTTTATTCCTTTTTTTGTGCATATTCCAAATAACCTCCCTCTCTTCAGGAAGCATGGCTGTTGTTTTAGTTGTTGGTTCGTGTCTTTCTCCTACCTGGTCTCCCATGGCCTTGCGGTGAAAGCGTAGGGTTTGGAGGTGAGCGCTCCGACAGGACAGACGTCGATAACGTTGCCCGACAGTTCGGACATGAACATCTTCTCCACGTACGTTCCGATTTGCAGGTTGTTCCCTCGTCCTGTTGTTCCCAGGTCTTCAACACCGGCGATCTCACTGGCAAAACTACAAAGGCACACATGCAGGAATGACAAAACGCACTGTTAGAGGGGCTTATGCTTAATCTAAATGCAGGACTCGTCACGTGTCAGCAGACTATTATTCTGATGTGTATGAATCAGAATGTTTTGCTTCTTTCTCACCGGACACAGCGCGTGCACTGGATGCAGCGTGTCATGATGGTTTTGATAAGTGGCCCAATGTTCTTGTCCTCCACTGCTCTCTTTCCTTCTGTGAAGCGGCTGCGGTCTGAACCAAACTGCATTGACTGATCCTGCAAACAGAGTGTTAAAAATTACACTTTACAAAGTAAATCATCTAAAAAATATCTACATGGTTAGCGACGTGAACTGTCTCTTTAACATGAAAGCCATGATTATACCTTTTATAATGTATATACTTCTCTGCAGTTACCTGTAAGTCACACTCTCCTCCCTGATCACAGATGGGACAGTCGAGTGGGTGGTTGGCCAGCAGGAATTCCATCACTCCTTCTCTGTTGAAACACACATTCATCAGGCCCGTTTATAATAACTTCAGTGACATTTTGAAATTTGGCTTAAATCTTAAATCATATTTAGATGGAACCAGTTTGTGAGTGCTGAAGTTTGTACCTGGCTTTACGCGTCTTCTCTGAATTGGTGAGGATGTTCCATCCTTTCATGACAGGCATCGCACAGGCTGCCACTGGCTGAGGTTAATGACACACAGGTTAATGAGACACTGCAAGTATTCACAGCATATTCTGTCTTAAGCATCTCATATTATCTCAGCGTTCTGTCCGCTAACTGACAATCCGTTACCTTTGGTGCTTTCTCAATCTCCACCAGACACATACGGCAATTCCCCGCCACCGAGAGGCGCTCGTGGTAACAAAACCTGGGGATCTGGACTCCCACCTTCTCACAGGCCTAACGGGGAAACGAAAGAAATGTCAACCAACAAAAGAAAGCCACATAGATCACACTCCAGGCTTGATAACAAGAGATCCTCAAACTTGGGAGTGAAAACTAAATAAATGATATTTAACATTGTTACAGCAAGATATATGGCAGCTGGAAAATGTAAGAAATTTGTATTAGTATTAGTATTTTAATGATTATAACGCCAGTTAAGATGTAGTGGGAAATCCTTAAAAGACAAAATAATTAAGGCAGACAAAATTAGAAATGCATGCAACAGGCTTTGACACACAATAATACAGGACCATATAAAGAGATGGTATTAATAGAGTAATGTGCATTTGCAGGAAAATCTATTGTTTTCACCTGCAGGACAGTAGTTCCAGGCTCCACCTCCACTGGTTTCCCATCCACAAACACTTCCACCATGTTGCTGGCAGCACGCACTGAAGTACGCACTGAAAATAAATGCAAAACCACCAGATTTACTTTTGCAATATTAAACTACACCAACACAATTTATTAAAAATATATGGCATGGCAACGGCATTTTGTTCTAGAATGGTGTTCTATGCTAGAACTGGTGATTTTGAATTTAACATATTGCTACGATCATATTGCTATGATTCCTGTACTCCTATAGACACCCTGCTCAATTACAGTGAAAAGATTAACTGTTGTTGACCTTGACACACACACACACACACACACACACACACACACACACACACACAAACAAACACAAACGTCTTACCAGTGCTGGAGGGAGCCAGGCTGCCCTTGGTGGCTCCTGCTAGAGCTCGGCCGACACTTGGCAGTCGCAACATGATGCTGTGAGAAGAAATCAGGGTAAAAACCCTCAATAAATGAGCTGACCTTATTGAAAAGAAACTACAATCTGAGACTTGACCAATTCTGAAGATGCCAATATTTTCTAAATCTAAACAGTATTTATTACAATGAAAAAACACTGTAAACAAGAAACAGCTTCAAATTTCCAACAATATCTCAGAAACCAACATGTTCTCTCCAGTCTTTTACTGTCATAACATACTTTTTTTCTTTTATTTTAAAAGCTTAAGCTTTTAACCTCTACCCATAATTCACCACATTTTGCTTGTGTTGTCATAACTGCAGAGAATATGCAATGTTTGTAAAAGGTTTGTATATATATTTGATTGATTGGTCCAATCAATAAAACCAAACCTGAAGGAAGGAAGGAAGAATAAACTAAATAAACTAAGTCAAATATAAAAAAAACAATGTCATGAAGAATAGTTAATACAGAAAGAATAAATGGAACACAAATTACATATAAAATAAATGATACATAGAATAATGATAATAATATAACAATAATGATGAAATAGTTATATATGCACAGAAGCAATCATTATTTGAAATAATAAATAGAACAAAATAATGAACAGCAACAATCTACAATAGCAAAATGTTGTTTTCACTTAATCAAGTAAAGCGTTTCAATAAGATAAATGTTAATAAGAATAACCACAAGAAAACAAAAGCATAATAAACATCCAACGTTAGAGAACAACGTTTTAAACACGTAGTAGCATGGACCTTGCAGTGGCTTTGCAGGCTAGTAAATTAGCATTAGCTCATATCAAGGACACAGGCGCTGCCCGAGGTTACAACGTCAAACAAAACGTTTTCCACAAGTCTTATTAATTGACTAGAGCGGGTTTTTAATCGCATATAAGCACGTCATGTGTTTCTGGTTCTTACCTTTCGCTATTTGGCCTTCTGGACCAGAACAGCGGTGAACTGAGGTACACTACCAGTCAATTAGCTGTGACGAGCTACCGGAAATAATGCGGTTTTCTATTTCCGTTTTAGAATTGTCAAGATAAAAGTCTCTGTGTCTGTGGTGTCTAAAGTTAACAAGGCATTAAATAAGTCAATATAATACAATAACAATTTAATTGTTATTCAAAATAATATGTATATGTTCTATAATACCTATGGAAATAAAATTAAATAATTACTAACGTTTCGAGTTATTGATGTACATGTTTATTTCTTTTTCAATCAGAATTCTTTCTTACTTTCCTTTTCCTTTCTTTACTTCCCATTTCTCTTCCTTTCTTTTTTCTGTTTCTTTTTATTTGCTTTCATCCTTCCTATCTTTTCTTTTGCTTTTCTGGTAATAGTTTTTCCGTCACTATCAACTACATTTCCCATGATGAACCGCGTGTTACCGGAAGTATTTACGTGTTCATTTTTCTCGACAGTTCAGGAAGCATCTACAAACAGTTTCGTAGCCGAGCTACAAAAGTTGGTGCTTTCTCCTGCGAAGGAGTTTAGCAAAAGCAGGTAAATATTCTTCAGAGACAACACATACTAGTGTTTGATTGTTCGACGCTGTGTTTAATCCGATTAATATCAAATAGGACTGACAAGGCCTTCTCATGCTTAAAATAATTAGCACAATGCTAACTGTAACTGAGGTTAACGCATTAAATTCGCTTATATATATGAAAAAACTAACGTGCAGGTTCTGTTGATGTTTTGTCAGTTTGTCATTTCTAGATAGAGATATTTTATATATTGACATTCATAATTTAATAAGGGTATTTATGCAGGTGCAGGATTATCTGTTGATGTGTCTGAGAACCATCTGTGGTGGAAAGTGTGTTTACTCAAGTACTTTTGTTCTTTATTTGTGTTTTTCCATGTGATGCGACTTATTCATATTCTATTACATTCTGACTCTTTACCTTTTTAAATGCTTCACTCGAAAAATAATAGTAATAATATTTTTTCTGTATGGCACCTTTTGAGCAATAAACTCCAAGTGTACTGCCTTCTATAGACAGCATAAAAGATAATCAGAAAAATAATAAAGGTTTTTTAAATCATCCAAAAGGTAAAAAAAAAAATGATAATAGTAGCTGAATGAGAAGGTAAGACTTTTCCAAACATAGAGGAGTCAATACGGTAAAAGCTTGATTGATTGATGATTGATCCGAGAACTCATTTTGTGTCCAGATATTAAAAATAAAAAGTCAAATTGATATAAATAATTGCACAAATTATTTAGCTGTATTTCATCAGAATGCATTGATCAATCTTCAGCATCTATTCTTCTTCATCTTCCATTCTCTCACCTTCTTCTGTTCCATAACGCCTCTGATCCGGCGTCCAGCGCCATGTTGCCGACCACCCAGCCCCAGAGCAACGGCAGTCTCAGCGCCAGGGATGCTGCGCGGCACACGGCGGGTGCCAAGCGCTACAAATACCTGCGACGACTGCTCCATTTCAGGCAGATGGACTTTGAGTTTGCCCTTTGGCAGATGCTTTACTTATTTACTTCACCACAGAGAGTCTATCGCAACTTCCACTACAGGAAACAGACCAAGGACCAGTGGGCCAGGGATGACCCTGCTTTTCTCGTTGTGCTGAGCATCTGGCTGTGTGGTGAGGTTTTTTTTTTTTTACACATTTCAGTCAAGTCATGATATTATTTGCTTATTTTGTCCCATGCCTCTCCTTTAGGTTAGGTTGCATTTAAATAACGTAGTGATTTTTATTTGATTACATCTCAAATTACGTGGTTCTGTGCAGTGTCAACAATAGGCTTTGGTCTGGTGCTGGACATGGGCGTCTTGGAGACACTGAAGCTGCTGCTGTGGGTGGTCTTTGTTGACTGTGTGGGAGTCGGTCTGCTCATATCAACCCTCATGTGGTGAGTAGGAGATTTGCTCATATGCAGAAGACATGAATGACATTTACTGCTGTTTATGTGGCAGTTGCATGTGCAATATTTGTTATTTTTCAGGTTTATCACAAACAAGTACCTGCTGAAGCATCCCAGCAGGAATTTTGATGTCGAGTGGGGCTATGCATTTGATGTTCACCTCAATGCTTTCTACCCGCTGCTACTCATCCTGCACTTCCTGCAGCTCTTCTTCATCAACCGTGAGTAGATGCTGTCCCTGTAAAAGTTGCTTAGGATGCATAGACCTTTTCCTCTTGAGACAGAGAACACCTGAAACCAACCAATCAGACGACTGCAGTGTTTGTTGTTTTGTTGTTTTTTGTATTTGTTATTTAACAACTGATGATCTTAGTAGGTGTCTGTGTCTATATTTGCAATTTGTTGCTTTGTGTCTTTCAGATATTGTGGTGATAAACTCGGACTGGTTCCTGGGATACTTTGTAGGGAACACTTTGTGGCTGATAGCCATCGGTTATTATCTCTACATCACCTTTTTAGGGTACAACGGTAAGTCTCAGTCGCATTTAAAACAAGTGTCATTGAAGTTTTTTTAAAAAAGAAAACAAAAATCGCAACAGACAATTTCTAGTCCCCTTGTTAGTGCAGTGTGTTTAAATCCAGAGACTTGAGAGAAGCTGTTTTGCCGCCATCTAGTGGTTAAATCCAATGTTGACTCTAGTCACTAGTGCAATAGAATTGAATCTTTGAATTAAAAGAAATGTAATATTGTGATTCTTCTGCCAGACAACATTGACATTGTACAGTCATTTAAAGGTTTTGTGAACAATTCTTCTTTTTGTCTACACAGCTTTACCCTTCCTACAGAACACGGTGGTGTTGCTCTACCCCTTCGCGCTGCTCGTCCTCATCTACGTCCTCTCAGTCTCTCTGGGCTGGAACTTCACTCGAGGCCTCTGCTGGTTTTACAAGTACAGAGTCCAGTAGAGTCAGTTTGCCTCTGAAGTCACACTTGTCGTCCCCGGGGCTGACAAAAAAAAAAAAAAACCTTTATCTTCAACTCTCATCTAGGTGACAACAAATCAGTTCCCAACTGCTGTTAGTCAACATCTGGCTGACGCTGACTCAGCCTGCGGTTGACTCTCAGTAAACTAGGACACCGGGTTGATTCACTGCTGTTCGGCTCTTCTGTTGAGCTGGAGCTCCAAAGTCTAATGTGTTTGGACTAGATGCAGAAACAAGGTGATTACAGCTTTTATTGTTCTTTTTGTATGATTTGTAAATAGTATTCTGGCAGGTTGTAATATATACACACACACCAAGGACTGTTCTGAAGAGGAAAAACGTGCTTTGTTTCTTTAAGTTTTCTTAAAAAAGAAAAGAAAATCCTTTGTTATTGAAACAAAAAAAAGGAGGAACATAAGATACAGACTTTCTTTTCCTTTCTTTTTTTGAAGTGTACATTCCAAAAGCACTTTCAATAAAATGTTTTAATAACTTGTGAAATAATTTCGGTCCATATTTGACTGATGTGCATCTACTTTGCATTTCTAGGTATTTGTTGTTTTTAATTGTAGATCTTTTATTGTACTGGACCATCACCAGAATAATACGTGATGTTTGTTTCACATCATAATGCAGATTCATGATGAAGCAGGGTTGAGGTTAACATTTATTAATAGGGTGATGATGAGATCATGAATAACAGATTTTTATATTGGTGATATAATGCTGTATTTTTGGTAAACCTGGCAAAGAAAAATGGTAAAGCAGTATGGACCCTACATTGCAAATATAATACTGTGCCTCAGCGCTATTTCAGTGCATCCATCAACATTTTCTTGAACTTCTCCAAGTCAACTTTCTTCATGATGTAGGCCTTGTGTTTCTTATGCAGCAGGTCCATGTAGTCCAGGACCATCATGCCTCGGGTGTAGGTCCCCTCCAACTCCACGGTCACTGCAACCTGGAGAAGGAGGAACACAAGAAGCCACATCTGGCTTTTCAGATTCTGTAGATATTGTCACATTTTACAAAAAAAAACATGAAAAAGAAAAGCTGTTGAGGTAAAACTCTCATTCTGACCTGCTCGCTCTCCGTCACCAGAGTGTCGTCGATGGCGGCAGCCAAGGAGTACGTGTCGCAGGAGTTGAATCCAGCTCCTGCCACCAGCTCCTTTTGATACCGCTCAGTCTGGATCATCTGTCAGTGACAGCGATTGTAACTTAAAACGCGTGTGACGTTTCTTCTGAAGTTCACATGACAACCTGTAGGACGGGACTTTTACCTTCCTGGTGTAGCGGGAAATTGCCTCCATGAATCGAGCCTTGTGTGTGTCTTGAGCGAGCCACGTGTCACAGAAAGACTGGGGGGGAAAACAGAGGTATAAAATAAGTGCACTGTAAAAGTTTGCTGTGAAATCTGCAGTTGTAGGTGATTACAGTAGATTGCTGTATATTTTACAATGAATCACAGTAGTGAAGGATTAATGTAGTAAATCAGTCAATCACCCAATAAATACAACTGAAATCGCAGTATTTTTTATTTACAGTAAAGACATGATACTGTAAACAAGCACAGTATTTCTATTGTAAACAAAATAAGTACATTAACTTTCTGGATAATTTTTGCCAGTTAATTACAGTAAGTTAAATTTTAAGGTAACGGTTTCGAATAATTGGCTCTAAGCTTATTCAGGCAAGTTTCCTCGTTGTGGAATTGTATTGGGCTCACCCACGGCAGGCTGTTCCTGCAGCTGAACTCCCAGGTGTTGATGTAGGTGGGACAGGTGTAGCGATCCAACACGATGTAGGCCGCCTCGGGATCGGCCAAAAAGTTGAACTCTCCGCACACTGTGGTGTTTCCTCTGGCTGCTCACATCGCAAACACACAGTCAGGTTCCTGGATCAGGGGGAACATACCTTGGAATGAGCGCTCACATACATTCAGTGTTTCCTCCCATGATATAGAGCGCCTTCAGTTTCTCAGGGATTGAGGGGTCCAGTTTGACAGCGAGGGCCAGGTTAGTGAGGGGCGCCGTGGCAACCAGAGTCACCTGAACACAGGAGTGATTATTGGCTTGGTACATGGTTGATCGCACACTTATTTAAAAAAAAAAAGTCAGTTAACCATCTCACAAATTACGTTAATGTTCTGCTTAAAAAGTAAATGTATAGCAAAGATTAGAAAAAACTGGGAATATAGATTCATTCATGAGGACAAAAAGATACAAAAAATGTAAATTAACAGTACAAAATATTGATTTTTGACAAATCTTACAATGTTATCATACATATTGCTGCAAAACCTTGTATTACCCTAAACTACTAACATTAAAATAAACAATGGAACAGGTACATTATCAACACTAACATTAAAACTACATCCACATAGCACCAACATGATCATTTAATTATATTTATTTTTTTCATGTGTATATATATGTTTTCATCATTATATATAAACATTAATAAATACATGTTAGTATTCTGCAAATGCAATATTTCAGATTCTGAACACTTTATTCATCCCATGGGACAATTCATGTTTATTTATTTACAGTCATATCATGAAATAGAGTCAAATAAGGGTTCGTGCATAAATATTATACTTTGAATGGTACCAAATGTCACCATGTGGTTATTGTTACCCACCTCTCCGGGGTTTTCGTTGATGATCGTGATAATGGCCTCCACAGCTTTCTTCTCCTGCAGCAGCTCCAGGCCTGGAGCGTCAGCGTCTGGGACGTCGCCCAGCCCGTCCTTCCCGTGGAAGTCTCCAGCGTGGATTTTACGGCCCAACAGGGGCTCAGTGCACCCGCGGTACACCGGGATCTGTCGGTTATAACAGACATGGTGGTGATCGTGATACACGTGTATGCGTATATACGCAATATACAAGGTACACTCACATCCAGCCGATTGCAGACTTTCAGGACTCGTAGTGTGTTTTTGAGGACATTCTCCATGGGTGTGTTACCATGTGAGCAGGTGATCCCCAAAATGTCCACGTTGGGGTCTGCCAGGGCCACCATGATGGCCTGAGCATCATCCACCCCGGTGTCCACGTCCATGATCAGCTTCTTCTTCATTTTTTCTGGAATAAACAAGAGGACTATGTATATTAGAGGGGCCCTATTGTGAATGAATGAATATCTGATGTTCCTGCTAACACATAATCTGAAATCAGACTTAATGAAACCTGAACACAAGCTGTTTAGAAAAGGTTCCTCTTGTGACAGAAGTGGATGTTAGTAACAACCGTCCCTGGATGTGGAACAGTCCTCTCCTTCCAGAGTGTTTGGTGGGTTAGGGTTAGTCCAATAGAGCTCAGCCAATCACAACAGAGTGTGTGTTTCGGGGGGGGGGGGGGGGGTTCAGAGTGTGTGTGTGAGAAGGCAGACTGTATTTCAGCTGCAGATATAACTCGGTGCTTTTGGACTATGAAAGTATGAGAGGTTTTATAAATGGACCATGAAAATTAAAATACTCAACTAGGGAATTGGATTATAGGATAGATAGGATTTGATCCTAGTTCATCTTCCAGTTTGTTCCAAACTTGGTTGGACAGACCTTTTTTTTTGCAATGGTCTCTCCATAAAACATTAACTGTCACTGAAGTCAAATCTAATCACAGTTATTTCCTCCTCTGTCTTTTCAACCTGCTTCAGTGACATCTGGATGTCTTCTACCAGATGTTCTTCTACCTTCATTCTTGTCTTGAGTCTCTTTTCTTCTTCTCTGTTGCCTTCGGTTCTTGGTAATTCATGTCTTCTCGACACAACACTTCACCTTCTCCTTCAGCTGAAAAGAATTCCACTCATTCGTCCTAGAAATTGGTCGTTTCCTTCCTCTTTATTCTTGTGATGTGTCTTTTGAATGTTCCCATTATGGTTCACATCCTCTTCTTCCCACACACATCATTCCTTTCCTGGCTGTTTTCTTCTTTTTTCTTTTTTTTTTTGCTGGTTCTCACCAGCTGTGAGCTATTGCAGGGAATTCTCAGGCAGATCTTTTTTCAGTCAATTCTTTTGGTAATAGTTGTTTTGCTACACATCTGGATGTGAAATAAAATATCTATTTTTGTGTTCATACTAAAACGCTATGAGTTCAGAGAACCTAACCACACCTTCAAGCAACCAACCATATCCAATAAAACCAGTAGCCAGACAGTTTTAGGTCATACACACCCTAAAGCTACTCTCCTGTGTGATAAAATGCTGCTTATGTTGTCACTAGTATTGTTTCCACAGCTTAAACAACACCCACAGTCCCGTAATGCACACAAAACATGATTTGGGTCCCATTTCTATTTGTTATAGAGGTCTTATCTTTTGATTTTAACACAAAACTTTTCTGCTTACCTTATTTTTCAGGCCCTTGTGTGAACTGTCAATGAAAGACGACTTTTCCGTCACTGGTGTTGAAATCCCCACAAGTTCTTTTCTCAAATCGCGCCAGAATCACTGAATTTCAGGCAGTCAGATTCAAGAGATCATAAATATTATGCACAAAGGTTATTTTTAGAATTGATTCATTAATAAGCTTGTACAAGCATGCCTTTTCAGTTAGAAAATGGAATGAGAATACACAACAGAAAGTGGTGCACAGGCTTTTATAGTTGCACATGTGCAACATGATTGGTTGTTCAAACATGCAGAGGAGCCGTGGTTGAGGCTCAGCTGGACCTGGTATGTGCACGGGCTGGTTCCAAACCCTGCAGACAGCGCCCTGAAACTGAAATAAGCTCTATGCTCCCTTTTGTTTCCTGCAGTTTCTGCACATCTTCTCTTCACAATTTATCCAAGTCCTTTGTTAGGTTCAAATGTGTTAATGACCTTTATTAGCTCATATAATGCTTAGAAAATCTAGTAATAAAACAGCAACTTATTTACTACATTTGACATAACAAGAAAGATAATCCCAGCTGAGCCAAAACCACAACCCATCAGCTCATTGACTTACAAGTCTCCACAGATACAAGCAGAGGAGGAAAAGGATGTTCAATAAAACATCAATAAAATCATATTGATGGTGATAAATATGGACATTTCATGTGATCATTAAACTTAATAACACATCTGGAATGAGATGTGTGTACAGCAAGCATTTTCTGATCTTAAGCCCTTTTTAGGAGGACGTCATTTGTCACTTCCTAAAACTATTACAAATCAGTCACTAAACTAAATTTACTGCTTTAACCTAAGAAGACACTGTTTTATGTACACAGCTTGAAAACAGTAGATTGAATCATATTGATCGAAGTTACTTTCTTTAAAAACCTGCATATGTCAGAACATGATCTGGATTAAGACGTTTGTGCTGCTGACAGATTATATGTGATATTAGTGAAAAGAATAATAATCAAACGAGCTGATTTATCAGTTCTACACTAAAAGATTCACTCACCAGTTTCAGCCACTTTGCAGTTTTGCTTCTTCTGAAGTTTGTTTTTGTGTAAAAAGTTGAATTCCAGTCTTTTTTTATACAGAAGGAACATTTTGCAACACAAACAGGTCAAGCAACAGCTGCCACTAATTATTGTCAGCTGTTGCTGTATTAAAGCAAAGCTGTTTTTCTGGTTTTTGAATCTGAAGCAGAAAATGTCATTTATTTCAGATACATAGTGATGCACATAGATATAAGTGTTTATTCTCTTCAGACTGCATTCAAATTAAAGCTTTAACACACAGAATGAATAACATGAAATATAGATTCATCTTTATTACAGTGACGTGTGAGTTTCATTGCAAGTGCAAGTACAATAAAGTTATTAAAAAAAGCCTTTTGAAAAGGAAAGTGGGCTATATAAAATGAAAATAAGCCCATTTAACTTTGATTTCAGTGCATTTCTGTGCATTATATTACTTACTACACATCCACCTGTTTGAAATGTTGAAATTTCATATTTATTATACACATTTTTACATATTTTGACATATTGACCTCCTATGGAAACCACATTAAATAATAACATTAAAATTAAATAAAATTACCCCCCCCACACACACACACACTTAGAAAAGCTATTCAACACAGATGATTATCAGAGATAATGGAGATGTTTACAACACTAAATAAATCCTGCTGTAGTGTTAGGGAGGAACAACCAAACCAGCCAAACCTGATCTGACATCACTGAAAAAGCTCCACCTTCAGAAAACATTGGAACATGTGCATTGTCCACAATGTGGCACCATATGTGGCAAGTGTTCTAACCTAGACCACAATATTTCACTTCACAAGATTTGCCTGTTTTGATGGTCGCTAATATCATCTTGAACTATATTTGACTGCACATGTGCATGTAATAAAATAAACATTGGCTATTGTGCAAAGTTAGAAGTTATTATTTGTATTTGTTACTGCTTAAAATGTGTAATGCAAACCTTTTTAGGAGGTGTTAGAGTTGCATTTATACATTTGAAGCATTTTGATGTTATCAGATGACAGAAATAACAGAAAAATTCTCACCTGCTGAGCATATGCTTCCAAAGTGGAGTCAGGAATGCTGGTGACCTGAATCAGAAGCTGAGTTTATACTGCTGTGAACATGGCTGTTAAGGGAGTTACGTGTGTCGATACTGACACCTACTGGTCATGTTGTGTCATGCCAGGGAAAAAAAGGCTGTACAAAATACATTGTGGGCATTCCAATAAACTACAACAATGTGATTCTGCAGCATGCAGATGTCCGGTGACCTGGCAAAGAATTGGGAGATGTTTCGGAGGTTGAGGACTAGTGATGCCAGCATGACTGGGTTGGGATGTTGTTTGCTGCATGGGGGGGGGGGGGGGGGGGGGAGCCTGTGGCGTTTGCATCGAGAGCTCTGACCCAAACACAGCAGAATTATCCTTAAATTGAGAGAATACCTGAGCATAGTTTTCACATGCCACAGATTCCACTAACACCTCTATGGCAGAGATAAGGTCACCGCAGAAACAGACCACAGGCTGCTGATCACAGCCTTCAAGAAGCCTCTAACTCTAGCCTCCTAGTATTGTTGTTACAATAATCATTACAATAATCTTTACACTGGTTTCTAAGCCCGTGGTGCTGTGTGGCTTGTTGTAGACTGTGTTGTTTTCCACCTTCAGTTTGTATTTGTAGAAAGATATTGTGGCAGTCTCGCTGCCCCGTGGGTTCCCCGGCACCGAACAGACCCACAACAAGTCCAGTCTTTTTGGGTTCAGCGGTTTTCCCGTGCTTTATCACACACACGCACACGCACACGCACACGCACAGACCCACTGCCGCCGATCGCCGGCCCGGTACGCTGCCGTCTGCTGGGTCTCTAGTGTGTCCGTCGCTTTCTCCCTCTGGTTCCAACCTGCTACTGTTTTAAAAGAGACGGTGAGAGTAATCAGCGCACCTGTATTCAACTGCTCAATCACTCTCACCTGGCGCCGCTCACCTGAGCCCTCCCCACACCTCTCTCCCACAGCTGATGCACCACGCCCCCTCCACATATATCTTTCTAAATGAAAAATAAATTGCAATTGCTACATAGGTGGTTAAATAGTGTCATACAATTGGTCATAGGCTGTAGGCTTCCAAGTTCACCAGCTGCCTTTAAAACACACCAGATAGGTAGATTGTTATTGTGTCTGCACCGTGATTTAACTTTGCAGTGGCTAACCGACTGAAGACAATGTTGATCAGTGTTGTGCAACAATTCTGAGACGGGGACCCCCCGAATGTCGATGGGTATTTCGCACACTGGTCTTGGGCCATCCTAACTTTTAGATGTGCTTTTATTATATCAATCCTCACCTGAGGTCCTCTGGCACCAGACATTTAATAATTCCATGAGTAAAAACTAAAACCAGCCTGGACATCAGGACCACAGTCGGTTGATGTTCCTGATCAAACTTTTAATTGATTTATTCAGATATTTATTCTTTTAGATGTATTATAGCTTATATCTTTCCTTTTAGTTTTGTTGTATTCTGTGGTCTTTATCCTTTAATTTTTATTATGCGTTTAATTTATTAGTTTCCTTACACTTCATCTATTGAATGCCCGTCTGTCCTACAAGAGGAATCCCTCCTGTTACTCTTCCTGAGATTTCTTCCTTTTATTTTCCTGTTAAAGGAGTTTTTTAAGGCATTTTTCTTTGTATGATGTGAGGCTCTAAGGACATGGGATGTTGTGTTGCTGTTGGACAAACTCTAAAGTCCATTGGGACAAGTCTTTGATTTATGATTTTTGGCTAAGCAAATAAAAGTGACGTCAACTCTGAGCCCACTGCCAAGGAACCTGTGCCCAACCTGACCCATGTGGAATGGGGAAGCTGCTTGGCAAGAATCTGAAGTGAAGCGAGTGAGTATCCAACACCTCGATGTTGTCTGATGAATCAGTTATTTGTCCCTGTTGATATGCGTCTGTCACATCCGTTCCTCTGCTGCTTTGCCAGCTATTTTCCACTCTCTCCACTCTGCTCTACTCTACCTGTCAGCCACTTCCACCTCATCAGCCAACCCTGTTCACCTGTGTATTTCAGCCTCTCTGGTTGACAGACTCATTGCCAGATTGCTCTTAGCCTTCATGCAAGACCTTTCAGCACTTTCCTTTGGCCTGACCTTCCATTCCCTAAAGACTAAACGATCCTGTGGTTTGAGTTACTGCAATGAGTCCACACAGGTAATCCACTGGGCTCACACCTCGCTGCTCACCACTATGAAGGTAACGCCACTGACTTTCCAGTCAAAGATCCTGCCTCTGATGTTCCTGCCTCCGTTGGATACATCTGCACCACAACAATAAAATGCAAATAGTAACCAGCCTGTGTTTCTGTTGGAAAATCAATGCATTTAAAAGAAATGCTCGTACTGTAGGAATATGTGGTTAGTTTTTATTATGAGTGCACTGTTATAAGAGTTAAAATGAAGGTATGTTGCAGGCATGATGGTCTAATGAGTGAGCTAAAGCAAAGGTTTCTACTTCACCTTTACCAAACGCCAGGTGACAAACCTCAGGACAAACGGTCCTACCCAACAAAAACACTCAGAAAAACAGAAATGCACACAGCCTGGATTTAGAAACAACTTTGCCAAACCCAGAAAAATAAATTCATTTGACTTGAATTTCATTTGTGAAATGAACTGAAAATGATGTCGCCGGATGCATAAATGTTGACAATCTGTGTCAGCAAGGACAACAGAGGTGCACAATGCTGTTATCTTTAATAGCAAACATTAACAATAAAAACTGAATAGCTATACTGATTTGTTTGACTTCAATGGAGCGTATCTATCATATAATATATTATCTTTTGAATGAATACAGGCAGCGCTGCACTTTTTCCACAGCTGCTGTTAGAACCAGAGCATCTTCTACATTCACAGAATATGAATTCTTTATATCCCATGTCCATTTGATCAGCAGGGAGCTTGATTTGCGCCTCATTCCGTCTCTGCATCTTGAAAGTTAGGCTTTGCCAGGTTGGCTCTGACCCGAGCCAGGTCCACTGCGTCCAGCAGGTTCTTGGAGTCCAGCGCCAGGGTGTGACCCGCGGCCAACATCTGCCGCTGGCACTCCTCCTTCAGTGACGTGACGGAGTTCTGCTGAGCCAGCCGCATCTTATTGATCAGCTCCCCTAAATCCTTGTTCAGCAGTTTCTTAGTACCCTCAATCTGTGGAGAGAAGGAAAAGAAGATCATCCAAAGGATGTTGTCAGTCCAGACTAAACAAGATAAATTAGAAATACAGCACGAAAAAACAAGATAACACAATTATAGAAGAGGAGTAGATTGATTTAAACTTGATTTTCATTCAGATTTTATGTCCTTGAAGCATCTAGACATTGTTTTTTTCACTGCAATAAGTTGCTGGTCATCACAATTTATGGTAAACCACCTGTACTGTAAGAAGAAAACAAATAAAATGCAAGAATGGCCTTTCAAAATAAAAGCACACGTTGCATGAGAAACTTCCAAAACATTTTTCTCATGAGAAATATTTGCATTTTGATCATACATATTCTTTCACATAGAAACGCGAATGTAACTGCTAAAATGTTTTCAACCCGTTGCTCTGTGTGTAATGAATGGACGGCAGGTTTTGTTGAAAGCATGCGTTGTTCCATGAAGGGAGGCCCACCTCTGTTGTAACGGAGCTGTGCAGAGATGGCAGGATCTCGTCCACACTTTGAATCAGGTCACGAAGAATGACGCCCACCGCCTAAAAGAGGATGAGGGAGAAGGCGAAGACACGAGGTGAGTGTCCAGGATGATTAGAAACACACCGATTCATTGTGCTTGAAGTGGTTACTGTAAATATATACATTTTTCTTAAGGGACATCCCAATTTTAAATATTGGATTTTTTGTTTTTTAACTTTGCACCATGTTCCTACACACACACAGACGTACTTTGACAGCGTTGGGATACTCGGAGGCCGGGCGCATGTTGACGTCGTTCTTAAGCTGCACCACCTGCTTCACCATCGCCATGACGCCGGTGTAAACCTGATCACCTGACCGGTCCAACTCGGCAGTGGGCTGAGACTACAACACAACGTTTTATTTATTTCATCCACAACTCCATTTAGTACAAAATCTAACTTTAACTTTACAACAACTTTACCTGTTTGATCGCTGAAGGCATCGGGGGCTTCACTGGAGGACCTTCCACATACAGACAAAACAAATAATACAATGCAAAGCATATGGTGACAATTCTGTATCTTTTCTTATTCATTATCTAATATTTCATTCATATTGAATTCCTTCTTTATTAACAGACATTAAGGCCTCTTACCATCATCTGGGCTTTGTTCAGGACGCTGTAAATAACAGAGAAAGAGGCACAAGAGTCTTTATCACTGGAACAGTTTCAAACGTTAGGTCATGTCAAAGTTACTGCTGTAAACTGATTTTTTTGCAGTGGAGATGCTGAAGACCTATAACCATCTAATAAAATCTTGCACCGTAGCTGGAAATGTTGAAAAATATTTCAATTATGCTGAAATCAAACTGAAAAGAGGCAGAAAAGCAAAGAAACTGAGTGTCTGGTGATATTTTCTGTGTGTTTCTTTCTCTTTGTGGTCAGACATATAGCTTTAATGTAGCTCTCAAATAGAAGAAATAATAAAACATCGTACCGTGACGTATGAATCGAGTCGTACAACAGGATCCTGCAGAAAAACACAATCTCACTTTATGTTCACAAAAAAATGTACGTGACTGAACAGAGACATGATCTGGCTGAGTGTGCATAATATGCTGGTTATGAGGAAGCAACTTCAAAAGTCACATTATTGAAGATTGTCATCTTTACTTCCCTTGTGCAATATGTGTGTGTGTGTGTGTGTGTGTGTGTCTGTGTGTGTCTCACCAGCTGTTTTTCCTCCTGCTCCAGCCACTGTTTATCCATCAGCATTTCTCTTCTTTGTCTCTGTAAAGTGTCCTCAACTCGTGACCTCTCTTTTTCCCACACTGGCCGTTTATCCCTGTCTGTTGCCTACACACACACACACACACACACACACACACACACACACACACACACACACACACCGTCCGAATACACACACACACACCGTCCGAATACACACACACCCACACACCGTCCGAATACACACACACACACACACACACACACACACACACACACACACACACACACACACACACACACACACACACACACACACACACACACACACACACACAGGTCTAATGAGTTCATATTCAATTGCTTTGCAGTTTGTAACAGTTGTTAACAGCTGTCTTGACATACACCACCAGTTAAATCTATTACAACACCTTGATTATTCAGTGTTTATGAAACTGTCCTAGTTTAATGTGTGATGTTTAGATGATGATGTGACAGCCCAGAGGTAGGATGTGGATGATGTTGCTGTAGGATGAACTCCTGACTAACTAGGTCTAGATCATGGGGTTCTGCTTAGCTCTAGAGCTCTAGTCCTAGAAAAGACCCAGACATCAGGCTTCATCCATGCTGATATACAGACGGGGGTTAATTAACCAGAGAAACTTGGTTGGAGCAACTTTACACACTTTATTTAAGTCCATTACTGCAGAAAAGCTGGATGTCTAAGTTGTTAACTATTACTGGATTCCTGAACATTGATATCTCTCTTTATTGGGTAGTTAACTGATTATTTTTCTACCATTTAAATGTCCCATATTCTACACTTTCCTGTTTTTTATTGGAATTCTGACATCCCTAACAAGATTTGAAGCACCAAACATCATCTCAGTATAGTTTTACTCTTCTTTTCTCAAGCTTCTAAGCCTCTCCTCCTCCTCTCTAAATGGCTGTTGGTGCTGACTGTATAGTAGTGACATCACAACTTCACGGAAGTCATGACTGCTTGTTTTAAGGCTCAGTTTCTGAATACAGGCTGTGTATGTTTCTCTGTGGATTGAGTGTTTTAGAAACATGGGACAGTATTAATACACTCTCTGCTGTCACATATACACTAAATATATACAGGACTCTAATAAATCTAGAAGGTATTCATTGGAGTTAAACTGATTACATTTATATAAAAATGTAAAATGTGTGTTCTATAACTGTTGACCTGTAGTGTATTTGGATTCTCGTCCTCATTCCTTCTCATACTGTGATGTGATCCCATTGTTTATACATTATACTAAATTCATTATCATAAATTTGATAATGTGATTGTGACGCAGCATTTTCAGAACTTGCATTTAGGCAGGAAGTTGCAGCAGCTCATTTACATTATTATAATTTGGTCAGTTACAGTAGAAGACACAACACCCTTGAATTTTTTTACGTGAGTGCACATTCGTGTGTGTGTGTCTGTGTGTGTGTGTGTGTGTGTGTGTGTGTGTGTGTGTGTGTGCACCTGTGCATGTGATGACCGAGGAAGAGTGTTGCCTTGTATTCTTGATGGCTGGTGAGGAATAGCGACAGAGAGGATTCAATAAGGACATTCATGCTCATAGCTATTATGATTCTTTTAGCACTGAAATTCATTTGATAGTTTTTAGTCATATCATGTTTGCTGTATCTTAATAGTATGTGTCTGGTTAGATAATCTACTGGCCTGACAACTAACAAGTACATCAAATCATCACTGGTTACACTAGACTGGAGTTGGGAGGGAAATTATACACCGAGGTTTATTGTGAAGCAAATATACAATATGTTGACTTGTATTTTCCCATCACATCAATACAGTCCGAGTTCTCTTGGAACCTGCATGGAAATCCACTTCTAAAATCCTTTAGCTGTGGTGGTTAGAACAGAAATGCATTACATGTATTTGATTTCTGGTTTATGTGTGTGCGTGCAGCACCTTGGGTGGAGGATCTCGGTTGAGGACTGAGGGTGATTGCATGGTATGTGATCTGTCCCGGGGCCTCATGTCCCCCTCCAGCTCCAGCTCCAGCTCCGTCTTGTAGATCTCACTGTCACACACACACACACACACACACAAACACACACATTGGTCTCAGTGTAAAGGGAAATATGAGACAAACTCCTGCATGAACTGATGACATCCCCCCCCCCCAAAAAAACAAACAAAAAAAACAAAAAACACTTGTACCTTAAACCTCAGACACGTGTTCAGAATCTCTGACTTCAAACTTTCATACTATTAAAATTATTAGTAACTTTTGAATGTCCCTGTTTTTTAATCCTCATAGAGCAGTTTCACCCCGGGTCACATCAGTGTTCTGGTTTCCCTCAAAGGGCCAAGATCATATATATGTATCTGCATATTATTAATAATATTATATATGTTATTATATCAGATAATTGCCTCTCCACTCATAGTAATGCTGGTGACAATTTGCTAAGATTTTTAAACAGATTTTAAAAAGATGCTGCTGCAGAAATAATGTTGTATTGTTGTTAAACATTAAAATCATCAGATATGTAGAGACTATTGATTTATTTCATGAATCTATGGTTTAGTGTTGCTATGCTAAATATTAAAGAATAAAAGTAGCAGAAAGTAATGACAGATGTACTTCAACAAAGGAAAATAAGAAATGTTGGAGTTAACGAAGTCGTACAAAGACAACGTGACCAACGTGTCTCCGTTAACTTCAACATTTATTCACTGTAAATAAATCACACCAGTCTGTGAAGCTCTGGAGGGACCACAGGAAATGAGCTGGAGACCAGATCTGGGCCCCGGACCTCAGGTTGGACACATACACTACAGGTCAACAGTTATAGAACACACATTTTTACATATTTATATAAATGTAATCAGTTTAACTCCAATGAATACCTTCTAGATTTATTAGAGTCCTATATATATTTAGTGTATATGTGACAGCAGAGAGTGTATTAATACTGTCCCATGTTTCTAAAACACTCAATCCACAGAGAAACATACACAGCCTGTATTCAGAAACTGAGCCTTAAAACAAGCAGTCATGACTTCCGTGAAGTTGTGATGTCACTACTATACAGTCACCACCAACAGCCATTTAGAGAGGAGGAGGAGAGGCTTAGAAGCTTGAGAAAAGAAGAGTAAAACTATACTGAGATGATGTTTGGTGCTTCAAATCTTGTTAGGGATGTCAGAATTCCAATAAAAAACAGGAAAGTGTAGAATATGGGACATTTAAATGGTAGAAAAATAATCAGTTAACTACCCAATAAAGAGAGATATCAATGTTCAGGAATCCAGTAATAGTTAACAACTTAGACATCCAGCTTTTCTGCAGTAATGGACTTAAATAAAGTGTGTAAAGTTGCTCCAACCAAGTTTCTCTGGTTAATTAACCCCCGTCTGTATATCAGCATGGATGAAGCCTGATGTCTGGGTCTTTTCTAGGACTAGAGCTCTAGAGCTAAGCAGAACCCCATGATCTAGACCTAGTTAGTCAGGAGTTCATCCTACAGCAACATCATCCACATCCTACCTCTGGGCTGTCACATCATCATCTAAACATCACACATTAAACTAGGACAGTTTCATAAACACTGAATAATCAAGGTGTTGTACAACCTTTGACCTGTGGTGTATGTCATAGAGGAAGAATGATGAAAAACCCTTCAAAATAAGGAGAATAGCAGGTCAGATGTGTGGTTTAGGGTTAGGTATGTACCTCAGGGAGCAGAAGAGCTGTCTGAAGCTGGGCCGGGTCTGCGGCTCATAGGCCCAGCTGCGGGTGAGCAGGGAGTAGATGGAGCGCGGGCAGCCCGGCGGCTCGGGGAGTCGCACGCCGGACTCCAGCTGGTTGATCACCTGACCGTTCTCCAGCCAGAAGAACGGCTGCTTGGCCATCGAGAAGATCTCCCACACACACACACCTGGTGGAAGGCACACAGGTAACAATCCATCCTTCGGAAAAATCGACTTGAAAAACAACACAGAGGCAGCCGCCACAGATGACGGGATGAGTTCTTGCAGAGAAACTGGACTCTGATGAAATAACAAAGGCCAAGCTATGCTGTCTTTTGTCTTATATTGAGAGTTGTGCAGTGCACACAGGTAAGCAGCTATATATCGTGGTTAAATAGCTTTGTTGATCATGGATAATGTGGATATATTATGGCTCTATAAGAGTATGAGTTTGTTATATTTCTGATACCCGGACTGTCACTAGTTACAAGTATCATTGTGTATTACAACTTAAATTAGTGTTGAATTTACAAAAATGCATTAAATCAGCTCTTTTTTAATAATTACTGTTATTTCTGATCTATATATACCCAAGGTAATAATGAAGACTTAAATGGATGTCTTTGAATCCGTTGAATATGTTTAACCCCTGGTTGACTATTACTATTACAGAAATTCTATAATGTTTAATGCATAATCTATGGTCTTATTATTATAATAATATACTATAATTAGATATGGATGTGATGTCTGTGAAGGGCCACAGATGTCGTGATACGTTTCAGCTACTAATCAGATACTAATAATATTTTTAATATAATATTTTATGGTTTAAAAGTCGTAACTTCTCACTAGGGCTGCTCGATTATGGAAAAAAACATTATTACGATTATTTTGGACAATATTGAACTCACAGTTATTCAGAGATTATTTTTTACGTTGTGCATCTGTTCAGCAGGAGTGAGTTTTTCTTTGAGGTTAAATATAACAGAGAACAGCAAATCTTGAACTTATGTTGAAATGTGGTGTAACCCTAAACATGTGGTACCAGAGAGTTTAATTTATCCAAAAATGTAAAATACATGTCATATTCTAGGTGGATTTTATATTTAAAATATACCATCCTTTTTACACCATTTGACATTTCTTGTAAAAAAAAAATGGCACAAAATTGTGATTTTTGTAAATCAGAGGCTGATGAATGCTTCTTAAACTGTATTTTGAAAAGTTGACTTTCTCAGTGTTTTTTTGGTCTGTCAGTTATTTCATGTCCTGACTTCACGTCTCATACGTGTTTTTATCATTTCTACTGTAGGTATCATTGCTACCTGAAGGCTGCAGGAGCTGAGTGTTAAAATAAACTGGTGGAAACATGCAAATACTCCTCGTACAGCCCTGTCTTGTCGCTCGGACCATTATGCACTATCTACAAAAGAGCTTTAACAAGACTATTCAACAACTCATCGTCCATTTCTCTCTCCTGATTGAAATGCGTTTCCTCACCAAACATCCAAACATCACTGGCTGTAGTGAAGCGTCTGAAGTTGATGGATTCTGGAGCCATCCATTTTATTGGCAATCTGCAAACCGAAGCTGCACGAAGAGAAACGGGCAAAAAAAAGGAAGAGATATGACATAAATCTTCATTTTTACAACATTCCAAAATCATCTGTATCCATGATTCACGTTTAATAAAGGTATTTTTTAGGCAACTGTTAAGTGTTCTGTCTGCACTGCAATTCACCAAATGTTAAGCGTTATTAGACATTAGTTTAATTAGTGTCAGTTTCTAGATTTAAGATTCTAGATTCATTATAGTTCACATTTACAGAATCAAGGGAAGGAGAGTTTGTTTCTGGATCAGTGAATGCAGTGCAGTAAGAATCAAATTTAAAAGAAAAAGTGAAATTTAGGGATTAAAGTAATATACAATAAACATCACACCAAATACATTTTGTACCTTTATAATACTCCTGTTCGTCCACATAGCGAGACAAACCAAAGTCACCGAGCTTGACGCAATCAGGAGCCGCAACCAAGATGTTTCTCACAGCTATATCTCTGCAGGACAGAAACCAGACAGGAAACCAGCAGAAGACCAGAAATAAAGAAGCATTAAGCATCAAACATGATCAAATAGGCACTTGATAGTTTGTGCAGAACAAGAAAGCCACTGGTACAGAAATCGTACGTTTATGGGGACAGTAAATCGAATCATTAAATGACTCTTTAGGAGACTGCTGTTCTTCTCATACCTGTGCACCATGTTGAGTCCCTCCAGGTAAGCTAGGGCTTTGCAGATTTGCAGACAGTACAGGGTTAATGTCGCATTTGTCAGGATGTACTTCTCCTCCTCCAGGTAGGTTCCCAACTGTCAGGGTGGAAAAAAACTACTTGAACACGATAAACAGTACCGTTCAAACGTTTTAGAACACACATTGTTTATTGAAATTTATGGAATGTAAGTCCAAAGAACCCCTTCTAGATTTATTAGACCCCTATATATATATATATATATATATATATATATATATATATTTACTGCATATGACATGAGAGAGTGTATTAATACTGTCCCATGTTTCAGAGCCTGTATTCAGAAACAAGCAGTCATGACTTGCGTGAAGTTGTGATGTCACTACTATACAGTCACCAGCCACATCCCCCATTCACAGCCATTCAAATCAGCCAATCAGAGGAGAGGCTCAGAAAGAAGCTTGAGAAAAGAAAACTGTATTGAGATGATTTTTTTTGGTACTTAAAATCTAGTTATGGATGTTAAAACTCCAAATAAAAAACAAGAAAAATTATAAAATGTCACATTTAAATAGTACAAAAGTTGTTAAGTATTGACCCAAAAAGATGTTAATCAAGTTATAGTTAACAAGTAATGGACATAAATGAAGTCTTGAAATTGATCCAAACATTTCCTACTGAAACTGAAAGGAATCAAGGTGGTCGCCATTGTAGGCGTATTTTTGGCGTATTTTTCCTATGCCTGATCTAATTTTATCTGTTTAAGTATTTTTTAAACAAACACAAACCTGCGCTGCTCACACACATAGAGTCAAACACACACACCTCTCCATGTTTATAGAGCTCCATGATGATCCAGACAGGATCGTGCTCAATGACTCCGATCAGACGCACGATGTGAGGATGGTCCAGATTTTTCATCAAGCCTGCAACAGACAGCAAAACACCCGACATCCATCCACAAACATCAGATTCATGGAATACCTGACAGCTTTTATTTCAACACTGACACTTAAGAATGAAAGCAGAACTGAAATCTGTTGATGTAACGCCCCACCAGTAAGAACAAATAACAGCTACTTGCTGTAAGTTCTAAATAAAACAAAATAATCCCTGTGATTTGTTTGTTATGGCCGACATATTATTGCGTCCCCTGCTCAAGGTTTACTGGAAACTTTAGCTAGAGAATAAATTATTATCATTGTTTTACACCTACTCCAGAACAGTCAGGTGTGAAACATCATGTGTGGCCTCTTTTCTGAGCTGCAGCCTCCAGTTTGAGCGTATTCACAAACCCACAGACAACAGGAAGTTGACTAGAACTTCAGACCGATGCAATGTGCTACACGTAGAAAAGTTCCACACTGAGATATACCACGTTTCTGTAGTTTTACTTTAACCCTCCTGTTACGTCCATTTCTCAGCCACAGCAAAGGTTGGTTCCTTACCTCCAACAGGTAACGGTTTAATTAAAATAAATCACTCATTTTTCATAAAAAAATCAAACCTCAAAACCTCAAACCAACATATAAAAGACAATAGTTCTACAAAACACTGAAATATAACATTTAAATTTAGTTTGTGTGTGTGTGTAATATGTCTCACAGTTGAAATATTCAGACATTTAACTCTGTTTTACCTCCAGTGTGATGCTGCATGTTAACCTGATCAGTGTCTATGTGATATAAACACACAGGAACATGTGAGATGCAACGTTTTATACGTTGATTACACTAATTAAGGCAAGATGAAGAAGTTTCATCCTGAAAAAAACGATTTTTTCTTGATCTTCAAACTTCAAAACGTGTCAATTTGACCCATAACAGAAATATGGCTTTTTTTGTTTCCAATCATACTTGAAGTAATGCATTTAACCTGGAACTAATTCTGGACGTTTTCCACATTTCCTGCTGTGTACTCACCAGCTTCACTGAGAAACTTTTCCTTCACATCAGCTGAACTGTCTTTGCATGTTTTGATGGCGACAGGGATCCTCTCCCCTGTCTACACACATACACACACCAAGGGATATGCATTATGAGCATTATGTGTATTCTGTGCATTTATTAATATAATAGTAAAGATTATTTATATCCCTTTGGTGTTTGGATGTGATGATGCTCATTTGAACAGCATTTGAACTCACCGGGCTTTTATAAACTCCGTCATGAACCTCGCCAAAGAAACCCGAGCCCAGGATGCGACCCACAGTCACATCATCTCTTGAGATCCTGTACTTATCTAAACGTGCAAACATAAAGAAACAGAGCGACGGGTTAATTCAATGCCAACATATTTCATTTTTCTAGCAAAACTTTCACTGTAAGTGAAACTCACTGGCAGAGTCTGTGGTGTTCTCTGGAATCTCAGCATAAATGTCTGAATCTGAAAAAAAAGTTGAAATTAAAGCTTTGCATTTGTCCTCCACAGATCTATTATATGTGTGAAATCAATAGAATTAATCAAACCTCTAGAATGACGTATGGAACCACCACTGGAACAGAGACATTATAACATTAACATGCACAGTAATGCAGTAATACTCAAAACTAAATATCACTGATAATCAGGTGTTTATTCTCTTTTAGTGTAACTGAACTAAAGAGACAATTTAGATTCCTCCTTTATTTTAAAGCAACCAGTTGATAATCAGCATTTCTTAACAATCTTTGACCTTTGGTTCAACAGAACAAAATATATAACCAAACTATGTTTAAGCTGCGTTACTTTCCTAACATGATTCTTTTTTTTTTTCAAAGATTGAACTCGCTCACCTTTGCGTTGGGATGGGAGGCAGTTTCTCTCTTGTGTCTCTACCTGTAAGAGAAAAACATTTTACTCTCTGGGTTTTTGTATTGTTGGGTGTTAGGGTTAGGGTTAGGGTACCTTTGCTGGGCCTGATGATGAGCGACTTCTCGGAGCTGCCTTCCAGCCGACAGTAGCCGTCGATCAGGTCGGCCATGTTCTCCGCCACAGTCAGGGACGAGGCGCTCACTACCAGCGGCTGGAGCCATTAAACAAACGGGATATGTGTTAATCAAAACCCTCATAGTCTTCCTTGGCAATGAACACACATTGGTTTTTAGGAAATGACATGGACTCTATTGACCAACACAGCCAGTGTGTGTGTGTGTGTGGCTGATTGGCTGGGACCAGAAGTGAAATATGCTTTTAAAGATTCAACCCAAACAGAGTTCTTTTTTCAGATTTTAATTAATATGTTTGGTTTTAATGGCATTTTGTGGGAAATTGGCTTAGACAAGCACCGTATTATATCCCTATTGCATCCATATAGTTTTGTATGCGTCATAATTACAGAGAATGAGCAGCAGCTTCCTATTCATGTGATTCAGTGGGAATTTTATCTTTTATCCTTTAACACAGATGCTGCGGCCATAAAAACACCATATGACACAATCCATCATAGATACATGACAATACACCACTTTATAATGTTAACAAGGCCTGATATACATCATGAGAAGGTCTGAGATAATGACTTGCGAATACGACAATATAGGAATCAGAAAAAACACTAATTGATTCTCCTGACTGTGGTGATTTCCCTGCCACTAATGCATTTTAACTTACATCAATGAATGAATTATATTTCATGAATACTCTGAGTTTAAGTGGCTGCTATCCTCTGGTGGATCAGCCAATGAAAGAAGCTGCTCTAACCATTATCTGAATTCTATGTGATTTAATGTGATTTTGAATTGATGTGACCACAGGATAATAGTCATGATCAACACAGCTGATGTCTGTGGTCAGGTTCTATTTTCAATACTTGTTCTTGTCTTTTTATTCATTAATGTTTCCTTCTCACGTCTTTTCTCTTTCAGCCATGAATACACACATACAACCACAACTAGCAGCAACAACTGCAAACAATAAGCTTCTAGATCCAGGCTACAGTTCAAAACTGGGCTCTGGGCTGTCACATCATCATCTGTCAGATCACACATTAAACTAGGACAATTTCATCAAAACTGAAAAATCTGAAAAAAAAAAGTGTTTGACCTTTGACCTTCATCAAGAGTAATAAAACAAAACCAAAAGAATGTGAATGGCTGCTTTACCTGTTTGGCTCCATCTATGTGGACGGTGAGCAGCGCTCGACCACTAGTCTCTGCAGAGGAGGAGATACTGCGTACCTGAGAGGGCGTGGCCAGACAGACGGGCTGGAAACAGACAGAAAGAATTTATCAAGGAGAAATTAAACAGTCACACAATTATATGTAGTAATTCATCCGTTTGCATTGAAAACTGCACGTCTGCTTTGTTGTTTCCGTGCACAGAAGTTTTTAAATGTAAATCGACTTAAATTGACTTCGTTTTTCCTCATATTCTAAGTGTTTGACACAGTGAGTTTATTTTTCTTGACATAATATTTTAGCTTGCTTTTATTTTCATATGATAAATGATTGAGGACATTCATACCTGATGTAATCCATATGTTATGTGTAGTGAATTAGTTTTAGTATTAGAAGCTGGGATCTAGTTTTATACACTTATACATTACACACTTTATTCTTCTTTTCACCTTTCATGTTGTATGAATGTTACAAATGGTGTAAATAAAGTAATGTAATAAAGGTGTAATGTAAAGTCCATAATATCAATAATCATAAGCATCTCTCTAAATCTGAGAGGAACAGAGTGTGAGCTCACTGTTGAGTTTTCAGTTTGTTGACTGATGCCTTCAGGACCAATGACCAGGTCAATAGTTAGATTCCAACCGTGCTATGGGGACAGAAATCACACACACACACACACACACACACACACACACACACACACACACACACACACAGACACACACACACACACACACACACACACACACACACACACACACACACACACACAGACACACACACACACACAGACACACACACACACACACACACACACAGACACACACAGACACACACACACACACACAGACACACACACACACACACACACAGACACACACAGACACACACACACACAGACACACACACACACACACACACACACAGACACACACAGACACACACACAGACACACACACACACACAGACACACACACACACACACACAGACACACACACAGACACACACAGACACACACACACACACAGACACACAGACACACACACACAGACACACACACAGACACACACACACACACACACACAGACACACAGACACACACACAGACACACACACACAGACACACACACAGACACACACACACACACACACACACACACACAGACACACACACAGACACACACACAGACACACACACACACACACACACAGACACACAGACACACACACACACACACAGACACACACACACACACACAAGGGTAAGACGTCTTGTTTGCTAATATATAGGGCCACAATTTGCCTTTATCCAAAATCTGGTACTTTAAAAACAATTATATTGTCATGTAAGTATACATTACATCCTTATATCTGAGCAGATAAAACATAATGTTTAAAAGCAAACAGATCAAAGTCGGAGTGATCAGCATTTACCAGAGTATAATTCAGTTGAAACCACCGACAGCCTCAATAAAACTGAATTTAATAGCATGTGTGCACACATCACAGTATCAGTCCCTCACCACCAGCTGGCAGGCGAAACTCTCCTGTGTGTAGCAGTAGCATTGAGCCAGAGTGCTGAAGAACTTGGTCATGCACTGGTCCTGCTTCAGAGTGGAGTAGCCCTGGAACGTCTGCTGGATCAACCGACGCAGCTGCTTAGGCTGATACACAAAGACAGACAGCAAATCCATGGAAGTTCTTTGTGATCCTCCATCCGAACATGATAAGTGACTACAGAGCAATTGTTTTGACTCTCTACCTTCATGCTGTTGATCAGCTCTCTGGGAAAGAACAAGTCCAGCCCCACATCCTTCCTAGAGGAGGAAAGTCACAGCGCAGTCATGAAACAAACCATGGAGACAGGATGCAAACCTTCCTACAGCCAGACAGCACTGCTAACCAACTGAGGTGCTGTGCCACAATCCAGGTCAGACACTCATGAATATAAAACCAGCCCTTTGACAGAGATGCTCATTTATTCTCTGGAAGTCATTTATTCTCACCCAATGCATACTGGCTTCAGATCATGTTTCCTTTCTATCTTTGTGGCCTGTGTGCAGCGGTTAAGATAACTGACATGATGTAGTATGCATGATGTCTACAAGTAAAAAATGATATCGAATAGGCCTCATATAAAAGGGTGGTGCAAGCACAGAGTATAACAATCATGCTCAACTTACTCTAATAGTTCAAAGTTGGACTTCTTCTCCAGTCCATTTGGATTCATGTCTTTGTAGAATCTCCTGTGGACACAAGGCCAAACATTGCTGGCTTTGTTTTTTTCAGTTTTCTATAGATCTGGAAAAGTGACAGATTCTTCCTCTTAAGGTGAGTTAAAAGGGTGTCGCTGCACTGTACCTGATCTCCAAACAGCCGAGCTGCAGAGCCATCCCGTCACTGACTTTAGACGCATACTGCTGCATGTAGTCACTACGCACCTGGAAAACACAGGTACACACTGACTACAGTTATTACGTGAATGAAAAAAAATCCACAAAGACGTTTACATGCTGCACACACACATCACACACACATCACACACACACACACCAACTCTGTACTGACCTGCTGGTAGAAGTAGAGCATAGTGGTTCTGTCATCTTTGAATTTTTCCATGAAATCTGATGGGATGTATCTGATCCGCAGATCATATCTGTACAAAACATGAATCCTGTCACCATCAAAATCTTCATTGTACACAATGTGTTGGAGCATTCTAAGTAGAAACATCCTAATTATAAACTATCTGTGCTGTACATAAAGCCCTGCCAGGTGATACTGACCTCCACTCAGCCTCGAGGTGCTGCTGGACATATCGCTGGGTGAGTTCAGACACGGTCAGGTCTGGGTGCAGCCAGTGCAGCTCCGAGGACTTGAGGTGTTTGAGGATGAGGCCGTAACAGAGGCTGTGTTTTATCTCTGGACCCACACAGCCACTGGACAGCACCACATCGACCACAGACTGGGACAAAGGACATGATACATTATTAGTAGAAATCAAGTTTGGCCTCATCGACCTAATAAACATGTTTTCTCAACAATGTCTGTGCGAGTATTCTATTTAAACCAGCACAGTAAAATAAAGTTTAGGCTAGTAGTAAAATGGCACATGTAGCCGTATATATAATGCAGTAAAGTACAGATGAAAGTAGTAGAAAAATAAAAAACAGTACAGTAAAAGTGCTGTGGTGTAACAGTAACTCAAGTAGAGAACAATAGGGTACAGTACAGTAGGGTACAGTAAATAGTATACTTATACTATTTATAGTATACTTATAGTATATAATTCAGGGAAGTACACTTTAGTACAATACAATAGAGAGCAGAGTACACTACTGTGGAATACAGTAAATAGTATATATAAGTACAGAATAGTGCAGAACATTAAGATCAGAATAGGGTACAATAAAGTACAATAGTCAATACTATAGTCAAATATAGTACAGAATACTAGAGCGCAGTATGGTGGAGTAGTAAATAATATACCACAATATATATACTACATACTACAGAGTAGGGTAGTGTAGATTATAGTACAATAAATTACAGTCCAGTAGAGTATAGTACAGTAGAGTTGAGTAGATTAGAGTTCAGTAGGGCAGAGTACTTTACAGTACAGTACAGTAGAGTATAGCATAGTGAAGTATAGTAGAGTCAAGCACAGTACACCACAGTAGAGTACAATAAAGTACAACACAGTAGTGTATACAGTACAGAAAACAAGAGTAAAGTAGAGTACATTACAGTAAAGTAAAACAGAGAAGAGTACAACAGTACAGTAAAATAGAGTAGAGTAATATACAGTAGAGTACAGTACATTACAGTAAAGTAAAACAGAGAAGAGTACAACAGTACAGTACGGTAAAATAGAGTAGAGTACAGTAGAGTACTACACAGTAGAGTACAGTAAAGCAGAGTAAAGTGCAGCAGTGTCCACAGTAAAGCAGAGTAAAGTACAGCAGTGTCTACAGTAAAGCAGAGTAAAGTACAGCAGTGTCCACAGTAAAGCAGAGTAAAGTACAGCAGTGTCTACAGTAAAGCAGAGTAAAGTACAGCAGTGTCCACAGTAAAGCAGAGTAAAGTACAGCAGTGTCTACAGTAAAGCAGAGTAAAGTACAGCAGTGTCTACAGTAAAGCAGAGTAAAGTACAGCAGTGTCCACAGTAAAGCAGAGTAAAGTACAGCAGTGTCTACAGTAAAGCAGAGTAAAGTACAGCAGTGTCTACAGTAAAGCAGAGTAAAGTACAGCAGTGTCTACAGTAAAGCAGAGTAAAGTGCAGCAGTGTCTACAGTAAAGCAGAGTAAAGTACAGCAGTGTCCACAGTAAAGCAGAGTAAAGTACAGCAGTGTCTACAGTAAAGTAGAGTAAAGTACAGCAGTGTCTACAGTAAAGCAGAGTAAAGTACAGCAGTGTCTACAGTAAAGCAGAGTAAAGTACAGCAGTGTCTACAGTAAAGCAGAGTAAAGTGCAGCAGTGTCTACAGTAAAGCAGAGTAAAGTGCAGCAGTGTCTACAGTAAAGCAGAGTAAAGTACAGCAGTGTCCACAGTAAAGCAGAGTAAAGTACAGCAGTGTCTACAGTAAAGCAGAGTAAAGTACAGCAGTGTCTACAGTAAAGCAGAGTAAAGTACAGCAGTGTCTACAGTAAAGCAGAGTAAAGTACAGCAGTGTCTACAGTAAAGCAGAGTAAAGTACAGCAGTGTCCACAGTAAAGCAGAGTAAAGTACAGCAGTGTCTACAGTAAAGCAGAGTAAAGTACAGCAGTGTCCACAGTAAAGCAGAGTACAGCAGAGTTTACCCTGACAGTCCATCCCTCTTCACATCGGACTAGTTTGAAGTTCTTTCCCAGGTTCGAGCTGTTGCTAAGGAAACACACTTTGATGATTTTGACAGTGAAGACGTCATCCCCGGCCACAGTTGCAGTGGGAGACGCATCTGAGACGTCTGACTGGCTGGTGGGAGACATGCTCCTCCAGGACAGGGTGCTGGTGTCCCCCGACATCACACACACCCAACAAACACACACACACACACACACACACCGTATATATGCTACTGCATATAAGCACACGTCGTTGTCACAACTACACACAGCATTTCACTTTCTGTCTCGTCCTTCTCTCAGCCACATACAACATGTACCTGCATGAAACCTGGAAACAAACAGGATGAGGACACAACATGATCATGTGTTGCATTTGAGGAACATGCCTATAATCAGTAATGATTTGACTTCTGCTGTACTCACCAGTCTTGCCCAAGCTCCGCCGCCCAAAGAGGCGCAATGCACCGCCGGCCTCTGCAAAATACGTCAATAAGTCAAAGGCAGGAACATGCAGCCTTTGTTCAGCTTTTGTAAAGTGCAGATTTGATCTTTAGTTAACAGGCCAAAACAACATATGCTGCGCGTTGCCGTGAAGAAGAGACACATCAGTCAACTGAAAGAGGAAACAGTATTAAGCGGCAAATAAGGAAGTTGAAGAGCTGCGAGCAGAAAAACTGACAGGACTGATGAAACTGCCTCCCCCAGTCTTAGAGTGACACAGACACAAGTCACCACCCACCAGCACCCTCGGGTGCCACACAACACTCTCACTTCCTCTCTTGAAGGTTTTGATGAACAAATGTGCAGCACATGTGAACACATGTATTATAATTTCAACTCATTTAAGTACATCAGCTCAAAATGAAAGTATAAATAGAACCGTTGTTTAACATCTAAGTTAATATAGAGATGTGGTAAATCCAATGATTTTTTGGAACTTGTACAGAGAGAAATATTCTTTTTATTTAGACTGAAACATCTCAATAACTGTTGAATCCAGTTCCATTACATTTTGACAGTATTCTGTAATGTGATGAATTTTAGTAACTGATCTACAAACTTATAGACAAGTGATATCATCAGTTTCAGATCCATATTTTTTCTCTATTTTCCATCATGCTCAATATCAGTATGTTTGATTCATTTCACAGTGCTCAGATCAGCAGTGGAAGTTCCTTCATTTGAGTAAAATGCAGCAAAAAATAAAACCACTACATTACAAGTAAAGGTCACATAAGTCAAATTCAAAATCAATTTTAAAAGTACACAAATATAAGCAACAACATGTACTTAAAGTATTAAAATAAACGTTCTCTTAATGTAAACTGTCCCCATTTAGAAGCGACAGTATTCAAATACTCAAGTGCATTAAAACTGTATTTAGGTACTATGTCATCTGCTTGTTGTTACTCTGCACTTATTCTTATATATACTTATTCATATTCTTATATTATAAATGTCGTTTCACTGAGATAAAAAGCATGAATGTATTTCCAGGTGTTGCTGTGGTACCAGTCTGATCATCAGGCTGTTGATGAAAAATCTAACTATTTGAAAATGATAATTAGTCAGTGCAATGCATATCAGATACTTCTACTGTAATATTCTAATATGTGATTCAGAGTTCATCCTCAACCCCTGAGTAGAAATGATGAATCTTACATTATGAAGGTTTGTTACAGTTCTGAAAGCATAATATTATAATTAGCCTAATTACATATGACAGCAGATATGGGGGGGGGGGGGGTATCATTGATTACCAAGAAATATATTTATTTTACTGGCAACTTCACACATGAAGCATGTGAATGACTGGTGTGACATCCTGTTATTGTCACTGTGCACATTTCTAGAGGCCTGGATGACATTTTATCACAATAAGTTTGGCAGTAATGATGACTAGAAAACAGATGGATATGATCAAAATCCAAGGATTTAATTTAGTCATTGATTTTAATCAGTGGAGTCTATTGAATTTAATCTCTTTCAAATATTTTTAATATATAATAATGTTATGCTGTATGCAAATCTTGCCTTTGTCTGTATGTAAGGCCTTGTCAATGTGCTGAGTGCTATATCAATGCAACAGATTCCAAAATGAAGGCCTAAACTTTGGATGTAGGCAGTTATTTAATGGTAGACTGTCTAGTTTTTTTCTCCCATGCTGTACTTTACATTCAAACTAATAATGTCTCTAGCAGGGGAGTGGCCACGAGGGGGCTATTATTATTATTATTATCATCAAAACCTCACTGCTTTCTGTAATATAAAGGACTCAGTGACAAGACAGCTTGAATTAGACTGAACTGAATTTACTCAATTTACCAGCGGATGCAGTAGATTCTCAGAAAAGCACCAAGACCCAGCAGTCATGATGTGCACGCTCTTTAGGCTGTGCAACTGGTTGAAAGGGGTGTGTTATATAATAGCAGCGCCTGCTGTTGACTTTACAAACTTTAGCAATCCTGTTGGTGCAGCATAGAGTCAACCAACTCCTTTCCTAACCCTAACCCTGGAACCTTTTCAAGATTTATTAACGAAATTCCACTAAAGCAACGTGACCTCTTCAAGTATTTTAATATATTCAAACTGATCCATGATCCCTGGTATGTGATAAATAGGCCCAGCACCATAGTAGGAGAAACATCCCCATATCCTGATGCTAACAGCACCATGCTTCACTGTGTTCAGAGTGAACTGTGGCTTTAATTCAGAAAAAGATATGCACCTAAATCTGAAAACTTAAGCTCATGAACATGACTCCAAATCACTAAACTCTCAGCACTATTCTATTCTTCTTGCTCAAGTTTTCTCAATCAAATTTGTGCAAAACTCTACACAAATTGCATCATTTAACACATACACACACTTAAAGAACTATAGTATGTAGTCAGTTCATTCAGCTAAATATTTAGTGCCAAATATCATTTGCAATGAGAAAATCAATTTGCTCATCAGTGTATTTACTGTTGACCAGAACAAACATTTGTGTGTTTCAGACCTCAACAACTTTCAGTAAGGGGCGACACGGTGGCGCAGGGGTTAGCGCTGTTGCCTCACAGCAAGAAGGTCGCAGGTTCAAGACCTCCTTGGTCCGGGGTCTGGGACCTTTCTGTGTGGAGTTTGCATGTTCTGGGGTGTATCCCTGCCTCTCGCCGTAACGCGCTGGGATTGGCTCCAGCAGACCCCTGCGACCCTAATGAGGAATAAGCAGGTATAGAAAATGACTGACTGACTGACAACTTTCAGTATCAACAGTAAATTCACAGTCTGACTCTATGAAGCTGGTTGATGGAGTTTAAAGGTGGAGTAGGACATCTCCCTACACTCCCTCCTCCTCCTCTTCAGCTCAGCCCTAGAAACCTTCACGATTCATGGATACATGCACGCGCACACTCTCGAGGGGTCACAGGAGTTCACGAGCATTCACGCCAATAGCATGACAGACAGTGACCGCTTTGCTAACTTCAAGCAATGAGATTTGTGAACATCGTAATGAACGTAAACAGTCTTTCATTATTGTAATTTCAAGAATATTGACATCAAATTCAAACTAGAGTATCTGTTAGATTTCCACTAGTTGATTGGATACGTGTGTCAATTACTTTGTTATTGCAGTAATGATACGATGTACGTAGCCTGCTGTATCGTGTCCCTAGCCAGCCATCATAGTTACAGTCACAGACATGGATTATTTTATTAGTAGTATGCATTTGCCCGTAGTAGCCTACCACATACCTGAATCTGAATGATTTATGTTACTGACTTATTTACTTGCGGGCGCTTTATTTCACGGGCAACAAACGGACCGACTCACACGGGGTATGGGGTATCTCTGGGATAAAGGCACCTTTCTGTTGGAGGCACCATAAATTTACGATAATCAAATTGTGGTAATCACAGTATTGTTCACGTGTTATTTTTGTATTTAGAGTTTTCATGACGAGAGCTCCAGCTCAGACTTAGCTTAGCCTTGTAGTTGACAGAGTAGGTAGCTTAGCGAAACATGCTACAATACCCGTAACCGACCAGTATGTCAAAATATTATGGAATTAGAAGACAACATCTTACATATCCAGTAAAAATTCAGCGACTTTGGCATCGTCTGGAGCCGCTTCTCACTTTTTAGCTGGCGCCAGCGCTGGAAAGACGAACCGCTACCACTCTGGTCCTGTTTGGTTCTTCTGTTAGCTTCAACATGGCTGCTGCTGCTTTTTCAACAACAGTTTTCTCCTTGGTTTTGCTGCCAGTCGACGTCTTCTTCTCTGTTGCAACGATACATCTGTGCGAACTAACTTGAATGTTGGCTTTCGAAGCTGCGTCTGGTCACCTGATTGCCAGTGGGGGGTCGAGTGGGAGGGGGGGGAGGAGCCATAGGTATTTGATGGACGTATTAGGCAGCCAATGAATGTAAAGATGATCAGTACATTGATTGGTCAGAGTTTTCCTCTGAATACACCCTCTAGACCAACATGTTTAGAGGTTTTTGCAAACATTCTATTTTAGTGTGTGCGGTGGGAATGTGAAAAGGTTTTCAGGCAATATTAAAAAAAATGCTGCAACAAAGAATCACCCACCCCACCTTTAATGAACAGATGAATATGCATTTTATCCGATTCTGATCTATAATATGTATTAACAGTATTACAACATGGCATCATCTTCATGATGAACCATGACATGTTTATATTTGAATATGGCCTCATGAAGCCAAAATATACATGAACACTGTTTTAATGGTGTTTTAGATTCTGTTGAATCTGTGTGTAGCTAACCCCTTGATACTCAGAATTTATTGCGTTACATTTTTTAATGTAACGCAATGTCTATGCACCCAAATTGTGTTTTTCTGTGTGAATTCATGTTGAAAATGTCTTTATGTTTATGAAGGGAAACTAAATATTTGTAATATAATGCACTCGGGCCATATATATATATATATATATATATATATATATATATATATATATATATATATATATATATATATATATATATATATATATATGACTCAACGCACATATACTTTTTTCTATTTTTCAAAATAAAAGTTATCTTTCATGTTAAGTCCTACAGTGTCCTACAATAAAATATTTATTACATTCATTATCACATTATTGCAGTTATGAGAGTAACCAAATATATTAGGAGCATATTATAAATATGTCGTTTTTAATGTTTTTACATTGCTGTAAATGAAGAGTGATTTGATCGATATATTTCATTGATTTGAATCGATGAACTAGGAGCTCGTGCCTTCTCCAGCTGCTGTTGGTCATCAATGGGACGGTCCTGTGATGGGCCGCTGTCATTGCGTCAAACCATCAGAAAGCGAGGATCAAACCGGAAGTGGACGCTTTTTCCTTCAAAATAAGGGGGGGAACTTAATATTATTACTATTAATTATTTGTCAAGTATAGTCATGAGCAAAACAATTAATGAAACGCTTTATTTTCATTTCCCTGACCCTTGTGGTCCTCCATGATACGATCCATGTTATTCTCCAATATAATATTAATATATTACAATTCAACATAGCATAATAATAATTTAAAATTCAGAAATTGTATTTCATGATGTAAAAAAGTTAAAGAAGTCTACTTTAAAATGATTCATTGGTTTTACCCGGTTAGATCTTTCTGTGCCAATTTTAAATATGATGTGGATCTAAAATGAGCCGTTTTATTTATTTGTTTTGGAAATGTGTCCTTTACCAAAGTGAAAAAATGTCTATGTCTATACCTGTTTATTCCTTATTAGGACCCTGGAGCCTGATGGAGCCAATCCCAACGCATTGCAGACGAGAGGCAGAGATACACCTCAGACAAGTGTACAAAAATATAATTTAAGTGTATTTGTAATTTATTCTACATTTTAATTGCACTTAAAATGTACTACTGTGCAGTCAGAGTACATTAGAGTACACTAATTACATGTACTAAATTTAAGTTTAAAGTTATAAATCAGGCCAACTCAAACATTATTTAAAAGTATATTTAGTACATATTGTATTTTTAATATAATATTTTTATTATTTATTTATTTGTATTGGTTTACTTATTTATAGCAGCAGATATGCTGTTTGAATACACAGATTTACACTTAAAATATATGTTTACAAATGTATGATTTATTTTATAGTTTTGATTTAATATATAATATAATAAACCTTTGTTTATTGCATTGTTTCATGCATTTTGTAATTTCCACTCTGCACATATTGTACACGACGAGACAAATTATTGGAAATTCACAAGCTCGTTTAAATTGTTTTACCCTGAAAATTTGTTTTGAATTATTTTCTTTTATTGTGAAATCTCTTAAAGGAAGTGGTGTCGTACATAACTTAACTTGACACTGGTGCCTCCGACAGTTGTGAAGAGAGAGAGAAGCGGTTAAGCAGGAAGGAAACACCTTTATTTCTCATTTCCACATCCATTTCTTTCTATTTTTGTCAAACTGTTTGTGTCGCTCCCACAATGCGCATTGGTTGTGACCTTCCTATCAGGCGGGGCTGACTCTCCTCTCTTATTTTGAAAGGCACCACACAAGAAGCGAGGCGCAGACATCAGAGCTGCTGCTGCTGCTGTTGCTGCTGCTGTTGCTGTTGCTGCTGCTGCTGCTGCTGCTGCTGCTGCTGCTGCTGCTGACATTAGACATACAGGCATGAATTCGGCCGAACAGACCGTAACGTGGCTCATAACGCTGGGGGTCCTGGAGTCTCCCAAGAAAAGCATCTCTGACCCAGAAGCTTTTCTCCAGACGTCTCTGCAGGATGGAGCCGTGCTGTGCAGGCTGCTGGAGCGACTCAGACCCGGGACGCTGGACAAAGTAAGTGAAGGGAAATGGAATTAAAAAAAGATATTCAGTAGAATTCATATCTGTATAAAATATTGTTTAAATGCAGAAAATATATATAAATATATGAAAAATATGAGAGAATAGAATTTAGGGTTCCAGGATTATAGCATTTTGAATATAATTATTATTAATAACAAAGAAGGCTTGTTGCACCTGACACACACACACACATACACACACACATACACACACACACACACACACACACACACACACACACACACACACACACACACACACACACACACACACACATATATATTACTATGAGATTTATTTTACAGTGATGTTTTAAAATATATCATGTAATAAACCTTTGTTTATGTTTTGTGTATTGTTTCATACATTTTGTAATGTCCGCTCTGCACATGTACACGACTAGAACATGTTTTACATTCATAAGCTTTAAATTGTGTTTAATGAATTCCTCTAAGTTGACTAATGTCTGTTCTGGTCCATTGTTCATCAAACCTAAGGAGTAAACGTGTTGCTACGTCCATGAAGCCATGGACTAACAGGGTGTTACAACTAATAGTTAAATTGAACATTTGCATTTAACAAGTGAATGTGATTCTCTGCGCGTCTCTCTCCTTCTTTATCACACACGCACTCACACGCACTCACATGCACGCGCGCGGGCACACTCACAGGTCCGTGGACAAACCTGCAAACGTCATTTCCTGTCAAGGCGTACGGCGACAATGCTCCTTTCAAAATAAGGGCGTAATCCTGTCAGCTGCTGTGGTTCACACTATACGTTTCATTATGAATCTACAGGAGTTCACACAGTTTACAGATGGTCAGGTTTTCACACTTCTTCGTAAGTTATAGAAACACTGTGGGAACTTGGACTATACAGAGTGTTTAACTGGTTTAAAGACAGAAATACAACAGAAATGTTGATTAACAGTATATTATTTCAATTTTGAACTCAAGATTCTCTGGTGAGAATCTCCAACTTAGAAATCCGACTTCAGGGTGCATGCCATTTATTCCGACTCCCCAAGGCACCATAATAATAATCACTGATAAGAAGAAGTGGTCTGGAAGATATGAAACTATTTTATTCCATAAGAGCAGAAGTCTTATTCCAGAAATAGGTTTCGAATCGATATAAATACATCAAGCTACCTAAACAGGTTAATCCTTACAAAATAATATCTGATTAATTTAGAAAAAGTAAAGCAATCCTTGTCTCTTTAAACTTTTCAACTTCAGATAAAGGCGAATTTAAATCAATGCTTAATGAATACATATTTAATAAGAACATTCAGCACTTTTTTGTCTTCCATTATCATGGTTACAACAATTTTGAATTTGTAGAGCAGAATCTATCCATTTAAATCTATTCATGGCTTTGACTGCTCAATTCATTTTACTACTTACTTACGGAAATTATAAATGATAATTTACGTAAACGACAATTTCAATACCCCAAATAATATGACCGTTTTTTAAAATCAAGTTTTAATTTGAAAGTTGAAACCGGAAGTGGACGCAACACCCCGGCTAGCTTACCATTGTTATGCAGCAGGTGACAGCAGCAGCGACTGGAATAACACTGTTTTCCCGCAGAAACACTCAAACCTCTTTCTTCGACAGTTTAGTTAAACTTCAGGTTAATATTCGCTTCCTTTTCTCTTTGTGTAGTTTTTCCAGGAGCCGAGAAGCGACAGCGAGTGTCAGCGGAACATTAGCGACTTTATTAAAGGCTGCGGAGCGTTCGGTGTGGAGGTGAGTGAAAAGATGTGTTTAATAATGTTCTTCCACGAGTGAAGTCCAGGAAACAAACAGGTTTTAACTCAGATGATGTCACCTTTGAACAGTTTATACACCTGTTGATACTCACATAGAAGAGTTAATGTAGCCGCATTACTTTATAACAAGCCTTTATAATAGAACGACTTCTGTCGTGTAGTTTCAAAGTTGTTCAAATCAGACTTAAAGGGGATGTTTTATAACTAAACTAAATATTTGTAATATAATGCACTCGGGCCATATATATATATATATATATATATATATATATATATATATATATATATATATATATATATATATATATATCAGTAATTAGTGTGTAAATATTTAGTCTCTGTTGTTCCTGCTAACAAACTGTCAAATTAAAACCACCCACTCATCTGTGTGTGTCTGCCTCCTGTTGTGATGTCACAACAGGAGTACAGGATGGCAGCTAATATTAGCTGCTTGTTCTTCTTGATTGCCCCCAGCTCTCTGTGACAACAGAGCGGGTGTTAGAGAAGCTCGAAGTTATTCAGAGTGTGAGGAGGCAGACTGTATAGCAGCTACAGGTCTAACTAGGTGCTATTACACCGTAAATCCATGCTGTTTATTCATAAACGCACCAGGTAAAATAAAATATTGACCTGTAAAACTAGCAGAATAAGGCCCCTTTAAGACAACAGGTGTGTACATGAAGAGTTAAAGAGTTTTTACTGACTGAAGGAAATAGAAAAGACTAAAGCTTCATAATTACCTTCAGATAAACCTTTAAAGGGGCTCTATTTAGCAATTTTCAGTTTAAAATTGTATTTGCTTTTAAATCACCTTATTTTTCCTGTTTAGGCCCATTTGTTATTAAAGCTGTTATTAATGAAGGGTAGTATTTAATATGAATTTGGGATTTTGTGAGATTTAGTTTCCTTTTCAAGACAACATGTGTCGCTGCTCGAGGATCAGTTATGGTTCATTTGTAGTTATGGAAACGAGAGGCTGAGATAAGAAGCTGTGTTTGAATTGAAGAATGTATTTAGTAAGTCTTTAAGATAAATGGTGTGCAGCCAGTTAATGTGGTACCTCTCTAAAACCACATGGATGATACCTGTTTATTAAATGTGGTTGTTAATGGGACACAAACATAAGTTTGGATGTTACAGTTCAAAGCTCTGTACTGTACAAAATGCTGCTTGTTTATTCTTGCATGTTTATCTATAAACATCTATATTTATAAAAAAATATCAATATTGTTATCAGATTACTTTAATACATATCAGGGTGTGAGCATGTTTGTGCAACAGTGTGTGAAGCCAGGTTATTTCATGCCTGACAATGGGTGTGAAGAGGGAACGGGCGAGTTGTGAAGTACGGAATGAGACACACACACACACACACACGCACACACACACACACACACACACACACACACACACACACACACACACACACACACACACACACACACACACACACACACACACACACACACACACACACACACACACATACAATTGATCTTAGCCATGGAAAAAGCTATGGAATCATAATGGATAAGAGCAGATCAGGGCACAGCACAGAATCATGATGGACAATTATTATATATTTATCCAAAATATGAGATGTTTGTATCTTGTTACATTTGTGGTGAATAATTAGATGATATTTATTTACCCATCTTCACTAAACTAATGTAGGCGACTGCCGTTGAAATGTTTCTTGAGGAATAAAAGATGATGGACTCTTTAAATGAAGCAGCTTTGAGGAGTTTACTGGAGCTATCGATCCTTTCTTCAGATCGGTGCCGCTGGTGTGAATAATGTTCAGATTCGGCGTCTTGGCTGTGTTTGTGTGAGTGTGTGTGTTGCATGCAGCTTGGCTGAGATCTGCGAGGAAGCCTGTTGAATCCTGATTGTGCTCTTTGTGTTTTCCAGCATTTTTTCTCGCTTGGTGATCATATGAGAACACGCGACTGCTGGTTGTGAGCTTGTTCTTCTTCCTTTAGTAGTGATATCGATCGGGGCTATGTGATATTTCCTTATAAATTATATAATATAGTTAAAATTTCATGGAGGGGGCGGGGCCAAAACGCAGTCTGCCTAGTGTAATTTATCCATTTAATTCATCTGTCTGGGCTGCAGGCGTCTAACAAGGTCTTGCTCCAGACTAGGAAAGCTATATTTGTCAGTAATGGTAAGAATGGCTTTTTTTTTAAACCATGGTGAAGGAGAGAGGAGAAGGGCAGGCTGATGTAATGCAACACGTCAGGCAGCCAGTGGGTTTTTCCAATCAGGTTGATTAGCGGCATGTCCGCCATGTTGCTGGAAGCCAGGGCCGACATTACCAGCAGCCTGACTGACATCAGCATAGTAATTCTCCAGAAAGCAGCAGACCCTCTGTCCAGGAGAGGAGGTGACACAGTTGACAACAAGCACTAGTAGAACTGGAAAAGAGTTATGACTCTGTGAGAGCTGCAGAATGAACCTGATGACAGTTGAATTTGGCTTTCGACAATTATTCAAGTTAATAGGGTGAGATGTTGTTAACTCGCGTTGTGGGAACCTTGTCCACAGTGTTAAATCAAGCGCTTCCTTTTATGAGGTGAGCTGTCCGACCAATCAATCAGAATCTACAATCTACTATACTGTGTTTTTATTTAGCTTTTTAATAATTAACAAACACAAAATTTATTCAATTAATTTCAGAGATCGATATAAAATGGTTCCATTTGCTCAGAAGCTTTGTTTCCTCTCTCACATGTCACATATGGTTTCAGATTTCATGACTGATCACTGATGAATAGTTGCATCTTGGAAGCAGCTAATGGAATAGGAAGCAGCTGGTACTTTTCTGCTGCAGCAAAGTCATGTTGTATCTCGGCCAGGTGCCAGTTGCAGAGGTGAAAGAGTCTGTTACTGTGCTTTGATTTAAATACAGCTTCTGTATTTAAATCAAACCAAACACGTCCTTAAAGGGAAGGCAACATAAAAGCTCAGTGTCATTTTGTTGCTGAATTTAAGAAATCAAATCGGTTTAGAAGTGTAGAATTACTATCTGCCCTCATCATTTAAGTTGAAATGGCTTTTAGTTTAAAAACGTGGAGTTGTGAGTGGCCGTCACTAGATAAATCCACCTTCACGCCTTGAAAGGCTGTCAGTGTATTGTATACATGAGATTAGGGGCCTCAAGAGGTATTTTGATGTGTGTGTGTGTGTGTGTGTGTGTGTGTGTGTGTGTGTGAGGAGCTTAGACTTTGAATAATCCTCCTCCAGAAGATTGCAGTTGAAGCAAAGATGTAAACCTTCATTGAACTCAGAGTTTCATACATAATGTAAATTCATACTAATATAAACAATTATTTCTAAATAAAAACAAAAACATGTCTTTTCAAATGTAATATTCTCTATTTTCCTTTCTTTCCGTTTAGTCTTTTGAGGTCAACGACCTCCTGCAGGGACTAAACTTCTCCAAGGTCCTAAACTCCTTGGTTGCACTTAACAAAGCGACTGAAGGTAAAACTGTGTGTGTGTGTGTGTGTGGTGTGTGTGTGTGTGTGTGTGTGTTTTATTTTATTTTTGTGTTAGTTTTTCTTCTACTTTTATCCCTGCTAATACTGTAAGTGTAAATATCATATAGACAACTTTAGAAAATAGTTTATTCCTACGTATAAATACCGTTAATTTGACAAATGTCTTAGGTTTATTGTTAGAATCATTACTTTGACTTATTTTTAATAAATTCCATATATTGTGTATTGTGTTGGACCCCTGTGTGCAGAGTCTGGTGATCCTGGCGTCAGTGTGTGTGTACCACGCTCCTCCACTTTGAGGATCAAGTCATTTGATTCTCTGAACACTCAGAGTCGCTCCTCCAAGCTGCTGCAGCCTCAGTACCGCAGCCTGGTGAGTTGCTATGGGACGCCACCGACAATAGATAATGACAGCGCCGTACACAACCACAGCTGATATCAGTCTGTTCTGAGAACTCGGATGTCCACTCTGTCTCCCTCCGCTGCTGGTGAATGAGCTTCTGCCTCTGTTTTCCCCAGGACATGTCGGAGGGCAGCGGGTGTGGCCACACGCTGGTCAAGGCCCGGTTTGCCTTCCAGCAGACCAACGAGGACGAGCTGTCGTTCTCTAAAGGCGACATCATCAGCGTGAGCAGGCAGGAGGACGGGGGCTGGTGGGAGGGCTCCTTCAACGGCAAGACCGGGTGGTTTCCCAGTAACTATGTGCGGGAGCTGAAGGGAAGCGGTGGGTGTCACATCCCCCCGAATCATAAGTTATAACAAACCCCGAATATATTCAGTATGAGTTTCTGAAAACAAAAGGAACATACTTCCTGCAGGTCTGTTCGTACTGATATTATCATGCTGAGCTATTGTATTTGTGATTATAATACCTTCACCTTCCATACAGAAATATAGCCCAATAAATAATAATAATAATAAATAGATATAAAAATAATAAATAGATATAAATAACTTGATGGAATACACTGTTCAACATTACCTGAAAACATAATTATAACCACAAACTAATTTGTCTGCAGACTTCAAAGTTATCTTCACTGTCCCTATTGGGGATTTGATTATTAGCCAGAATATCCAATACACATAAAACTGTTAGGAACAGCAGCACATAGTGGGCAGAATAATTAGAGTAATTAGAGTAGATTCAGACATGGTTCTAATCAAATGTGAAGAGAGAAAGCAATGGACTGTATAGACAAGCAATTACAGGGAGCTGTCAATACTATGTCCTGCAATTTAACATGATAATAGCAGCAGGAACAAATGAATCCCTGTGTTTCTTTGTCCTGAGAGGAGATAATTTTAACCTCTGACCTGAAGGTAACAGTAAAATCTCAGTCTGAAAGCTGTGATCTAAGCACTCCTGAATGGAAGTGGCCTTTTTAACCACCACATTCATGAAGCTACCAAGCCTCATTTTATGGGCTACAGTCAAGTTCCCATACCAGGTAATGATACTAAAATATAAACCAGATTCAATAGATCTTCTATAGAACAGCATCATCAGCTCTGCAAACACATTAAAAGAGTTAACATTGCTGAAAAATAAAGCTGATTTTTGAATATTTTTTTGCTGTGACAGCGACGTAGAATTCTCATGAGGAACCAATCCCAAGATATTTATAGCTGCCCACAAGTTCAGTCATAGTACCATTAACTGTGGTTAATTCAAGCATTAAAGGAAGCTGATGAGCATATATTTAGTTTTAGACCGATTCAACTGTAGAAATGACTCATCACACCAAGAGAACAACCACAGATCCATGTTCTAGCTCATCCCCTTCTAAGAAATAATCTGCAAATTTGATGATATATCTGTTGTAATGATTACTGTGGCAGTCATTAGGATATAAAATGTAGATAAAAGAGACACCTTCACACACTGAGATCTGACAAATCTAAAACTGATATCACAGTATTCTTATTTGACGTTTTTTTCATGCATGACTAGGTGTTAACCCCGTTTTCTAATAATTTAGAGATGAATTACTGCAGTAAGAATGACCAGACTAGTATTAACACAGGTTTCAATGGCCCCACAAAGTGCTGCTGTTCACAAAGAAGTCGTACACGCGTCTTTGAACGACGCCTGACTTTTTGTTGTTACCTGCAGACGTGGAAGAGAAAGCAGATCTCAGTTTCATGCATTCTTTATATTCTAAGTCTGTTGTAAAGCACTACTTTATTTAGGTTCCTACATTTATATCATGTATTCTTCTTTAAAGACAAAAATAAGTCCAGATTATGGATTGTAATAACTTAATTAGAGGCTTTTTTGAAGGAGCGGTCTAGCAAATGAAGATTAATTTGAGGTATTCAAGAAGAGATGAGTTCTAAGGATTTTAGATTGGATTGCAATGTAAATATAAGAAAAGATATTTTTATGCACAAACCACATGTTTTTTCACCAGAAATGTGAGATGCTGTACTTGGTCTAAAAACAAGAGTAACATATTCATGCAAAAGTATAATATGCATAGAATTTCCCATTTATCTTTTCATTTAAAATAGAATCGTTTTTTTGGCTGCTGCCCCACATGTTCACAAGAGCCAGAATCCATGTGGCTCATTTGATGGCGTTGGTCTGTTGTGCAGCTTTCTGAGGAGGGAAAGAAGGCAGGAAAGAAGGAAGGAAGCTTCCCAAGTACACAAAGACAGGAAGTTGCGATATAGAAAGGAACTTCCTGACCTGCAGTTTAGAGAAGAAAACAACAACCATGATAACAGTGTAGTGAGGAATGGCAGTAAATTCATATGACCAGTGGGAGCTATTTAAAGTGTAAGATAGCAGGCTTGCACATGAGAAACCAAAAGATTTTTGGTTAGGGTTAGTTTTTACTCTGCTCCTTTTAACATGCACAAGTTTAGTTTTTAAGAACTTCAGTGTCTTTCTCACAGTTGGGTTAGTGTTGATGTTTGTCCAGTTATAAATGGTGAGGCAGCACGTGTCTCTAATCTGGTTTACTGACATAAATCACTAACCAAAATTTTAGTTAAAATCCAAAGTAAAGCAAGCAAAATAATGCTGGAAACACATAATAGTCGCCTGATTTTACATGTCAGTGTCTGCCCGGGACAATAGTGAACTGGAGGATATGACAGCGTGTGTTGTTGTCTAACTGGCAGTGAAAGAACAATAGATCTTTAATATGCTTTTAAATAACAGTGTAGGGAAATCATGATATCTTTGTGCTTTTTATACAGTTTCAGGTTTATAGACTGTCTTTGTTCAGCTCTGGTTGCTTCTTTTAAATCACGTTAACTTTGAACAAGCTACCAGAGGGTATAAAGCGTAACTTGAGTCTTTGAATTATTTTCTTTCCTTCTTTTTTGCTGCGTAGAAAAGTCCTCAGACAAACCGAAGTCTGGAACACTGAGAAGTCCTCCGAAAGGTTTTGACACCACGATCATCAGTAAAACCTACTACAACGTGGTAAGCATCACACCCCTCAATGTGTGAGCAAAAATGATCCTCACAAGCAAAGACAGAAAATGAAAATCTTTTATAATTATGTCATTTTGTGGTCAAAGCTCTAAATGCAAACTCACAGGCAGCAGTTTGAATTTTGCAGATGGATATCCCCTGATTTCATTGTCTCTTGGTGCAGCTTTAGAGTTTGATGAGTGACTGAACGAGTTAATGGACTGTCGCGTGTGTCTGGCTGTTCAATCAATTACTTTTCATCCGCACATCCAATTAATGACAAGTGAACCCTGTGTGTGTGTGTGTGTGTGTGTGTGTGTGTGTGTGTGTGTGTGGCAGATATAATGTAGGTTATTTTTTCCATCCCAGTGGTTTCTGGGGCAGCTTTGCCCCAGGGTAGCTGCTGCCCTAGTGTGTGTGTGTGTGTGTGTGTTTTTAATAATGCAACACAACGCCACAGTCTTCCTCGGCAGCCCATCTCTGGTTGAAGTACCTGAGTCTCTGCCTCATACTCAGACACAACCTGCCTGAAGTCAAAGCAGCAGAGAGAAAAGACGACTGCAGATGATTTGAATTGTGGCTGATTTCAGTTGGTGACGTAACATCAGTAGCAAATGAACAATAAATGACACAATAAAATCCTATGAAATAAATGAAAATATAAATACATCTCAAGAATAATAGATTAACATAATCTGTTCTGATCAACAACTGCTCAACTTGAAGAATCTCAGTGTCAGATGATTGGACTCAGCACGAATGGATTTACAGTTATAAGCATGTATGAAAAGATCTGTGTGATTTAGGATATTTGGGCTTTTTTATTTGTCAGTGTGTGTTTCAAATTATTATATTATTATATTGTTATATTCATCATCAGAAACCACAATATCAGCGTTTTATGATATTGCTGAGAGCCAAGTTGCCAAACAGCCAATCTCGTCAGACTCGTTATTTTGTTTTGTGATAGTGGGATTTTTTACAGTCAAACTGCTTTTATATCCTTTTCCATTACTCATTCATTACATCATCCACTGTAAATAATAAAGGAGCGTGTGTGTGTGTGTGTGTGTGTGTGTGTGTGTCAGGTCCTGCAGAACATCCTGGAAGCAGAGAGTGAATATTCCAGGGAGCTGCAGAGCCTTCTGGGATCATACCTCCGCTCACTCCACCCGACAGACAGGTGGAGTTATTTTTATACTTTAGTTATTGTTTTATTCAACAGAACAGGATTTTGGAAGCACACACACACACACACACACACACACACACACACACACACACACACACACACACACACACACACACACACACACACACACACACACACACACACACACACACATTACCCACATTGTCTTTTTGTTATACCAACTTGCACAGAAATACATACTATACACACACACACACACATATATATATAAGAAGATTAGTTGTAGATATATAACTATATATAATATCACAGTTGTATTGATTACATGTATTGATTCCATTGTAATCAAATGTATTGATTCTGTTTTCCTCTGTTAACAGACTCAGCAGTGTTGACATTGGTCACATTCAGGGAAACCTGGAGGAGATCTCAACCTTCCAGCAGATGTTGGTTCAGTCCTTAGAGGATCATACAAAGTCAGTGCACTGCTACACATGCATGTTTCAAACATTATATCATTTTGTTATGTACAGTTATTATCTTACATGATGATGAAATGTGGTCGCAGATGGTTAATGCTGCTTTTCTGAATACAGTTTGGTTCTAGTCACCCAAAACTGATCTCTGTCCTTTTATCAGATACACTAATTGTTGTTTATTGGTGGAAATATTCAATTGTTTCTCCCTCCAGACAAATCTTGAAGTTAAAAACACCCACAATAATAACAACATCCTGAGTTGAGTGTGATTGGAGGCTGTTACTATAGCGACAGAGACATCTAGTGGTGGACTGAAGCAACACAGTATTTGTTCAGCAGAACACAGCAGGTCTCAGTTTTAATCACCAAATTAACAATTGTATTATGCTCATTCTACACATTTCAGATCCCTATTTTTATCATGTCAAACTCTTTATGTGTAATAAAACATGGCCGTCGTCTAATGTGTCACTTGTGTGCACAGACTCCCAGAGAGCCAGCAGAAGGTTGGGGGGTTCTTCCTGAGTCTAATACCCCAGATGAAGACCCTCTACACGGCGTACTGCTCCAGCCATCCGGCTGCTGTCAACGTGCTCACCCAGCACAGGTACAGTCACAGAAAAAATACAACTACACAAAAGAGATTAATATACTGCATTACATAGTGCATTTTATGTCCTCGTGTGTGTGTGTGCATCTCAGCGAGGAGCTGGGGGAGTACATGGAGTCAAAGGGGGCGTCCAGTCCAGGGATCCTGACCCTGACCACCAGTCTGAGTAAACCCTTCACTAGACTGGAGAGATACCCAACGCTGCTCAAAGAACTGGACAGACACATGGAGGTTAGCCAGCATCTGTTGGTTGGATGGATGGATGGATGGATGGATGGATGGATGGATGGATGGATGGATGGATGGATGGATGGATGGATGGATGGATGGATGGATGGATGGATGGATGGATGGATGGATGGATGGATGGATGGATGGATGGATGGATGGATGGATGGATGGATGGATGGATGGATGGATGGATGGATGGATGGATGGATGGATGGATGGATGGATGGATGGATGGATGGATGGATGGATGGATGGATGGATGGATGGATGGATGGATGGATGGATGGATGGATGGATGGATGGATGGATGGATGGATGGATGGATGGATGGATGGATAGATGGATGGATGGAGATGTTTTAATATTTTATTTTTACATCGTTTTAGGACCAACACCCTGACAGAGCCGACCTTATTGCTTCTATGACGTCCTTTAAAACACTTGCAGTAAGTAAACACACCAGTGTTGAACACACCCCTTGCATGTGATTGTAAATATGCTTTTAAAATATCTTTTTGATTCAGTCATTACCACCTACTGTGTCACAGATACAACAGAATAGAATAGAACTTTACTGTCTAGCAGGGTGGAACGTTGTTTTAGGGTTAAAAACATAAAACTGAAAAACATAAACCACTTATTAGTCACTTTAATTGATTAATTCTTAATGATTTAAGAATATTAATTACACTTGAATGAAGGACTTTTTTGGATGCTAGAGGAACTCTATAGCACCTTCCAGAGCTCAAAGCCTTAAACTGACTGAAGAGAGGATGGGAGCTATCCCCAAGATACTCATCACATTCTTTCTGCTTCTTTCTGTGAAAGGTTATTTGGGGTTTGTCAAGAATTGTGCTTGTCACTGACACAATCCTAGAAAGTGATTGATTAGATTTATATTATTACAGGGGAAGGCAAAAACAACACCCTAACCCGATTCTAGAATCTACTGACTGACACAGAAGCTATATAGCTAGATATTCTCACAGAATATCTGTGCAGTTACGTGTCTTTGCTTGTTCATGTGTGTTCCCTCAGGCTCAGTGTCAGGAGGTGAGGAAGAAAAAGGACCTGGAGTTGCACATTTTGACAGAGCCAATCAGAAACTGGGAGGGAGATGACATCAGGACCCTCGGCCCCGTAGTCCACATGTCCCAGGCCACAGTCCACACTCAGAACTGTCAGGTATCGACGTGACAACTAGAACTAAAACACAGAGACCATGTTTCTCAATTCAGTAAAACACACTTCCACCACAAGCGAGTGGCATATGTCAGAGCGTGTGTTCACACCCAAATTGATTGTTTCTCCATCCACACGGACTTTTCAAGTGAAAATGGAAGTAAGAGACACGTTGTTTTTCCTTTCAGGAGTTAAATGAACGCTACCTTGTCCTCTTCCCACACACTCTGCTCGTGCTCTCTGCCAGTCTGAGGATGAGCGGATTCATCTATCAGGTACATTTTACATGAGAAAACTCCTAGATTAGAAGTTAGAAATTGGATGCATTAAAGCTACCCTTTGTTACCCGTAGTAAATAATTTATTTTCCTTAATCGATGCTATAAATAATGTAATTCCACCTTGGCTCCATTCTTTGTTGCCTGTAAAGTTATTGATGTTCAGTTCTATAATTGTTTTAAAGACAATTCTAAATGTTTAGAATTAGAACGTAGATTAAATGACCTGAAAAAAACATGCAGGAAATGCAAAAGAGCTGCTGCTGGAAAATATTGTTGCTGTGAGCACGCAGTGATATTTACAGGTGACCCAGATTTAAATAGTTTAAAAAGTTTAATAAGGGACGAACAGCCAAAAACACTTTTACCCTGCAGACATAGAACATTTTCACTTTTTTGTGTGTCATCTTTGCTCCAGATATTAACTGTGTGTGTGTGTGTGTGTGTGTGTGTGTGTGTGTGTGTGTGTGTGTGTGTGTGTGTAGGGGAAGATGCCGCTGACAGGAATGCTCATCTCCAGAATAGAAGATGGAGAAAATCTGAAGAATGCTTTTGAAATATCTGGTCAGCTCTTTTCTCTCATTTAGCTCATTTAGACCTGGAGCTACAAGATCATGTTCTTTTTCTGCATATTATGCAAAAGGCTTACAGGAAACGTAGAAAACCAACAGGTGTTGCCAAAGCCCATTTTAATTTTTTGATCATGTGTGTTTGCCTGTGTGACTTGCACCTCTTTGTGCACGTGCTGTTGCGTAGGTGGCCAGTGTGAGAGGATGCAGGTGGCGTGCAACAGTCAACAGGATCTACAGGACTGGCTGGATCTTCTCACCAAACATACACACACTTCAGCCATGAACAGACACTCACACAGGACTCAGTCTGTCTGTCACACAGTAGGTTTCTCCACGTATATAACTGCTTCCCCTCCTCCTTCTCTACTTTCTCTAATCACTCCTCTCTCTTTCTCCCAGTTGCCCTCCCATCCCGTCACTCCTTCCAGACACTCTGAGTCTCGTGCAGCCAGCAGCGGACACACCTACTACACGCTTCCCCATCCCTCATCACTTGGCACGGCCCCCACCGGCAGCCCCATGTGGGGGCCCCTGGAGCCACCGAGCACCCCAAAACCCTGGAGCCTGAGCTGCCTCCGCCCAGCGCCTCCACTCAGGCCTTCGGCTGCTCTCTGCAACAAGGAGGTGCTTCAAACAAGCACAATAAAAGTTCTATAATAAGCCCTGTAAGTGGAATTTAATAATACCTCTAACTAACTCTCTCTCTAATATTTGTGCCTCTTTTGTTTGTAGGATCTGAGTAAGAGTCCTAAGAATATGAAGAAGCTCCTCCCGAAGAGAAAACCAGAGAGGAAACCCTCAGAAGAGGACTTCACTGTCAGGAAGAGTAAGTAGACGACTCAAAGACTGACTCTAGGTCACAGTGATGGTAAAGGACGTTTAATAACACTGTCAAAATATATTCAACATGATGCATAATGTTAAATAATATCAGAATAATAAGGTCAATAGTATTGTAAAGCTTTAAAATTGTAAATTGTTTAAAACAATCAAACATTTTTTGTTAGTCATAATAACCTGATTTAAATTTGTAGTGAATTACAGATGACATGCATAATAACATGTTTACACTAACCTTTCTCTTTTTTATTTAAATAAATACATTATGAATATTTGCATGAGTAATTAACCTTAGATTTACAAAAAATAGGAGAGAATATGATGTCTCAGTTATTTCATATTCCATCAGTCGACCGTTTGCATATTAATTAAAAACATAGAACATTATGAACAGTATTTAGTATTTTAGGCAGCAGGTTATCTCCTGTCTTACAAATCAAAACTGTAAATATTTGATCCCTCCTGAAAGATTCCTGTGGACTTCACCTTCCTGTGAAGAAACAGAACATGGTTTTTATTCCACCTCACCTGTTGCTTGTCTCTCAGGTACTGCAGCTCTAGAGGAGGATGCTCAGATACTGAAAGTGATCGAGGCCTATTGCACCAGCGCCAAGACACGACAGACTCTCAACTCCAGTGAGTCCACACACACACACACACACACACACACACACACACACACACACACACACACACACACACACACACACACACACACACACACACACACACACACACACACACACACACACACACACACACACACATGCACCTACTAACAGCAGTCCAATGTGACTGAGCAGATGAATCCAGGTTTTTATTATATTGTTTAATGCTACGTGGCAAACAGTTCAAACATTCATGCAGTAGATTGTTAGAAAAACAACAAGCATTCATGATATGGACACTCTTAAAGCCGTGCAATGCTGTGAATCACTAAATATTAATATTTAGTGATTATAATTATAATATTTAGTTGTATGACCACGTTTTTATAACTGATTCACATCTGTGCAGCATGGAGTCATCAAACTGGTGGAACCTTTCAGCTCTTATTCATTTCCAAGATGTTTAACGTTCCAACGACCTTGGATTAAGGTCCAGGGATTGGTTTGGCTGCTCCATAACATTCATTTTATTGGTTTTGAACCAAGATGCTGCTTGTTTACTGGTGTGTTTGGGGTCATTGTCTTGTTGAAATACCCATTTTAAGGGCATTTCCTCTTCAGAATAAAGCAACATGACCTCTTCCAGTATTTTGATATATGCAAACCCCTGGTATGTGATAAATAGACCCAACACCATAGTAGGAGAAACATCCCCATATCCTGATGCACCACCATGCTTCACTGTCTTCAGGGTGAACTGTGGTTTGAATTCAGTGTTTAGGGGCTGTCTTACAAACTGCCTGTGGCCCCTGAACCCAAAAATATCAGTTTTACACTCAGCAATCCACAAAAAGCTCTTCCATCTCACTTTAGGCCAGTTATGTTCTATGGCAAATTGTAGCCTCTACTTATAAATAGATTAGCTTCACACAAATGTCTTCTAACTGCCACAGCACTTACAGGTGACTACAGCCGATCATTGGATGAGACCAAGTCTCTGGTTTCGCTCACTATTTAAGGTATTGGAGGAATCGTTTTAACTGAACAACCTATAAGTTTCTGCACATCTTCATAGGTTTTGTCCCTTTTCAATCAAAGTACGCTGTTCTTCTGAACAATGTCTTGAATTGTCACGATCTCAAAGAGAAATGCATATTCAACAAGTTCTGGCTTCATCCTTAAATAGGGGCCACCTGATTCACACCTCACTGATTGAATGTCACACTGCTATTTATTTGAACACACCCCAACTAATTGCCCAGTTGCAACGCTCAGTGTGCATATCATGAATGCTGGGTCTTGTTGCTTTTCTGAGAATCTCAAAGTAAATTGTTTGCCATGTAGCAATAAAAACTAAAATAAACCCTGGATTAATCTGGTTAGACATTGGACTGCTGTTACTTTGAACATCACTGTACATGCTCACACTCTGCTCTGTGTTGTTGCTAACCACTGTTCTCTCAGCTCTAACAGTGTTTTTTCTCTCTCTTCTCTTATGTCATCCCTTTTTTAAATTATCCACCATGTCTCTTTGCATGTTTCATTGATTCCCTGTGTGTCCTGAATTACAATATTATTTTTCTCAAATCCAATATTTTACCTTTCTCTCTCTTGTGTTTCTGCTTTGAATCTCAATATTATTATTATTATTTTTTTGTTTTTTCGGTCCACATTTTTAATATGATTTGTCCCACGCCCCATTTTCTATTGAATGTGGTTTGTACTCCTCCCCTCACGCCGTTGAATTTGGTTGTTCCACCCTGCATCTATCGCGGGTTACTTTCTGGAACAGCCTGGCAAGGGACTGACCTCATGCACAACCATGTGCTCGCTGACACCAGCCTCACCGTCACTGGTTTCCCTGGAAACCTGCCGTGTTCTGACCAATCAGAGGACTCGGATTATGACAGTCTGTGGACCGCCCATAGTTACAGGACTGCCTCTTTTTCTCGTAAGATATCGGTGTTGCAAACCAAACTAGTTTACAAGTAGGGATAGACCTATAGTGTACGTCCATATTTTCACCCTAATCTTTCACCCAGTGTGTATATGTGTGTGTTCCGTGCATACGTGGTGTTTCTTTGCATATTTACTGGCGTGTGTGTAGCTGGGTACCAGGACAGATAGTCTCATTTTAAATGATTTAAAATAGCAATAAAACATGCTGAGACATTTTCTTATATTTAAATCCTCTTTGTGCATTATGCACATATCTACTTTTTGCTGCTGCTCCACTCATTAGAGTTAGCAACTAATGATTATTGACATTATATACAGATCAACTAATGAATTGCTGTATTTGATCTATAATTGATTGTGGAAAATGCCACATGATCCCAGAGCTTGTGCTTATACTTGAATTGCCAAAAAACACCAGGAAATACTATAATTTCTGAAGTTGGAAGCCATTATTTTTGTCTAAATATACTTAAATGAATTTAAACTGTTGGATATTGATGATTATTAACTATTCAACCATCGCTGTGACACAATGGTGACACCATTTTAATGTATGCAATAAAAATATTGAACAATTTAAAGGCAGCACATGTAGAGCTGATTCAACAATCACTATCCTCAACAAGGGAAATATCGCAGAGCATCCGTTGTTGTCTGTCACTAAGGCAACTTATCTGCCCTGCCCACACACACACACACACACACACACACACACACACAAGCTGCACTGTGGTTATACTAGAACTGATCTCAGTCCTTCTCCTCCTGTTACAGCTTGTTGGAAAAGTGACGTTTTATTTTGTCTCCAGACAACATTGTTGAATATTGTCCGGTGTTTGCTTGCTTTGTAGTTTGTATGTCTGTATGTGTTTGTGCCTTCGTGCCTTCGTGCGTTTTCCACACCGTGTGAGAACGAGTCAATGACATCCACTGTTTACATGATTCGGTCAGGCTCCAGCAGGAAGGACGTGCACATGTTGTTCCCAGAGGAGGAGAAGATCATCGTGGAGGAGACCAGGAGCAATGGTCAAACTGTAATGGAGGAGAGGTGAGATGAGAGACGCTGCAGCGGAACATAAAAGAATAAATGCCGCTGTCCATATCTTGCTGCAGTGTGTGTGTGTGTGTGTGTGTGTGTGTGTGTGTGTATTATAAAACAGAGCTGCTCTGATCCTGCAGGAGTCTGGTGGACACGGTGTATAGTCTGAAAGATGAGGTCCAGGAACTCAAACAGGTGAGTTTGCATGTTCATTTATTCATGATATGAACATCTTAGAGTTGTCTTCTTATAAAAAAGTATAAGAAAAAGAAAGTTTGACACATTTTCTTCATGTTTTGATTAAGGACATGTTCCCAATGCATAAAAATAAAAATGATTATAAGGACTTGACTCTCCTTTTTAAACACACTGCTATTATATTGAACACAACTGTACTATCACCAGTTTGAATCCTGCAAATGTTGCATCTGTACATCTGTTTTGATGTCATTGTGTGACATTTTCCTACTTTACTGGTATCATTTGGTAAAGAGTTCACTCTGTCTTTCAGAGCTCGAGCTCTTTTTTTTTACTTCTTACTCTCTTCCTCCAGGACAACAAAAGGATGAAGAGGACGCTGGAGGAGGAGCAACGAGCGAGAAAAGAGCTCGAGAGGATCATCAGGAGAGTTCTGAAGAACCTGAACGACCCGACCTGGGATGAGACCAACCTCTGAGATCCATATTTGTCTGCTCATCGCGGACAACACCGATCTCAGAACTTTAAAAATGAGCAAATGACTTACAAACTTATGTTCAACCTGTGTGGGATCTGATGGCCAATAACGATACTTATGAACCGAAGCTGCCAATATTTCATGCCGATATTCAACGTCTCTTCAACATTTCCACTTGCTTTGACCTTCTCAGCGACACATGCATCAAACTGTGGACCAAGATAAACTGCCTGCTGGTCATTAGCAAAACCAACCGACCGTGAAGCTGTGAAACTAAATGAGCTGGTAGACGTGATGGCGTCTGGAAGTCTCCATTTTCTTCTCAAACAGCCGTCTTCAGAACCCTGATAGAGGAAATTCTTTCATCATTTACCTGTGATCCCGTCTTTCATTCTTCAGTGTGATAATGAGCATCAAGTATAACATTTCAGTATTATTTTACTGAGCTGATATCAGCACGGGATGTGAAGGAAACTGAAATATACATTTTTTTCACACTTTTAACAGTTAAATTTCTCTTTTTATTAAATCATCATATTATGATAAACAACTTTTAAATTATCATTGAGGATACTTGATAGTGGTTCATAGTCTAATAGTCTATTGACATGAATATAAAATGTAATGGGCCATTTCTATTCCTGGATCAAAGATCAACATCTTAGATCTTAATTACAGCACCTCATGTGTTTTCAGGGTTTTATGGATCCAAGACTTAATATAATATGTAGACGGCAGCAAAAGATTTTTTGATTGTTCACTTTTAATTATTTTGAATAATATATATTTTTATTTGACAAAGCTTTTAAACCCAGACAGAAGAACTACAACTGAGTAAATTTAAATATCATTGCTGATTCATTTCATGATTTTACTGACACCAATGAATTCAAATGATTATTTGGTGGCTAAACGCTGTTAAAGCCACATGTTTAAGCTAAACGTGAAATGATTTTTGGTAATGATCCACTCCAATTAAAAGTGTAAATACAAACACATCATCTTGTTGTTAAAGGGAAGCTGCAAAGAGATTTTCTCAGGAATTACGATCATCAGGGAGTCTCGAATTTCAGGTTTAATATTCTTGCAGATTGACCATCAAAGCAATATTTAAAGATACAGGAAACAGGAGTTAGAATTGTGTTCTTTTTAATCCTAGTTATGCATGTGATGTGCTTTCTAAATCAATTGAAGTTGCATAAAACAATTAATAAAAGTGACTAAGTCCAGATGCCAGGAACGTATGAAGAACTGTACTACAAGTATACTACAGCTGATATAATGCAAATTTATTCAGTTGCTAATATGCAAACACACCACACAATATAAAAGTAACAGAGGAATCGTGCTCCCATTAAGTGTATGTTTAAACCAGAACCTTTAAATGACCTTAAGTTGTTAATTTAAATAATGAAGCAACACAATGTCTGAATTTTCTGCACTGTTTAGATAAAGGGAAAACTACATGATCAGAAAATATGATGCTGAACAAAATGTCATTTTTAGTTTATAATAATTTGTTTTAACTAAAATGCTTTTATTTTGTAATTAAATACCACTTTCTTTGATTAAACTCTCAAACTGTGAGAGAACACTGCATCACAGAAATAATATGAAGATTCAATCATGGAGCATTTTTAATTAATCTGTCAGTTTCAGCTCGTTGCTTTTTTTCTTTTTCAAGACCAAAGTCCAAGCAATACAACACGTGATTTTTATGATGTCGATATGCAACTAACTGTAGAATGATTTCTTATTTTTATATTTGTGATTGTGTTTTTATTTTCAACTGCTTTTGATTTCTAATATGTCTTATTTTCTATACTTGACCCAGTTGATCACACTACAAATGATTTGTACAGAAAAGCCACATATTTCTCTTGAACGTCAGGAGGCGTGCCTTGAGAAGAAGAAATATCCCTTTGCTAAAGCTATTAAGCTGAATTTACCTACTAATTATATATTAATCAACTTAGTAACCCTGCTACTGTAAGCTATAGAATTATCTATGACTCTAACTTATATATTTAACTGAAACTGACTGATGTACAGTAAACATTTAGTTTCAATGTTGTGATGAAGACGACAAGAATCATCCCCCTCTTATTTATTTCACCCATACGTGTTCCTGTGAATAAATAGTTGAATCTCATGTCTCATGTCTCGTTGTAAAATATGTAATATGCATCATTTTTGTACATGTAGCAATGTCAAAACAACAGAATCGCAATGAAGATGCAAAGGCATAAATCTAAATAAATCTCATGAATCATAAATCTCTCACTATTATTCAAATAATATTCAGGGTTAGGGTTAGGTTAGGGTAGCAAAGTGAGGGTGAACAATTTAACAGTGAATGCTGATTTGTTTTAATAAACACAGGTCAGACTTAGACATTTGTATAAAATGCATCAGCTAAAGACTTTTTTTAAATCTGCATTTAACTTAAGTTTTTATTATGGGTCATATTAAGAAACAGGTACAGAATAAATATGTATTTGTATGTATGTATTCATACAAATTGTAATTTTTGATTTATTTATTTGTGATAAGCCTACCTGTCATTTACTTTAAGTGAATTAGAGATAAACTATTGTATTATTCTTAAAGTAAAGAGTTCTATTTGGTTTTCATGTCTTATCTTTAGGTACTCCATCCTCAATCCAACAAACAGCCCTCAAACACTGGATAATTGATGGTAAATCAACATAATATTGGTCATTTCAGTCCAGACCTGGATTCATTTATGTTTTTAAAAAGACCTTATTTAGCACTTCCAGTCTGGCGGATGGCGGCGTAGGAGGCTAACTCCTGACTTTGAGACCGAAAAGAGGATCCACGGAGCCGAAACGCGGATCCAAGGGGCGGAAGAAGCTGAAACTGATGAACACGAAACTGGCAGATCTAGACAGTAGCTCCCGAAGAGAAGGTTTAAGAATCCATGGAGCTAAAGAAGGTGAAGGAGAACTCTCCATCAATGGTGGATTATGTTGAACATTTGCTGAGAGAGGGTCTGGAACTCCAGGACTCATTTGAGCTGCGGGTGGAGAGGCACCGAAGCCATAACTTGGGTTTCCAGCTCATAAAATCCACAAAAAAAGGAATTCAAAAATTTGAATACTGTAAAGAAATCAGGCTAAATTTTGCCATGTATTAATCATCTACTTAACTGAGTCTAGTGTTACTTATCCAACATTTATTTGATGTCGGCATGTGAGTTACCTTTGATACCGTCCAATAACCACAACCCAACGTCATCTTCCAGGCTGGTAGAAGGGGCTTGTCACATAGGCTGATGGTATGCCACTAGTTTGTCCTTCTTCCTAACTGTCAATTTAGTTTCTTCTATTTGATATTCACAATATCATAGGGACTGCATTTCAAATAGCATTAGTTTTGATGGTTTCCATGGTATATGTTGGTTATTGATGCAATCAATACATCACATGCCCAAGTTGCCAACCGTCAGTTTTGGCAGGACACCAGTGAAAAGCATTATTCCTATAACAACAGAGGAGAAAGGAGTCTTTGTGGCGTTGTCCTTACTAAATTGACAAGGCCTTTTACAGCCTTTGATACAGGGCTCGGCTGCTTCACACAATGGAAGGCATATAAATTTGCAGATGTCGTCTGGAAAGCTCAAATGTCAACGCTTTTCACAACAGCACTGCGGCTCAGCAAGAGGAATAATTGATTGGTTCACCTTTTGTCTCGAGCCAAATATTCATTCAGGAGGACAAAAAAGGAGGCAAAGCAAAAGATGAAAGAGCATCTTCTACAGTTAACTTTGCCGACACTGTTGATCTTTTTTTCCCTCATGAAGGTTATTAAAAATCTAAACGATATCAAGACTTCTGCTCAAACTTGACAAAAAAGCAGCAATGATGATTACAATACGGATATTATTCATTTTTGGTAAAATATTACAAACGGTGACTATTTCTGGTTGAAATACAGGCCTTCTTATTGGTTATGAATGTAATGTAATAATGCTGAACTGTGGTCACTGTTGAAGTTGATGCTCTCTGGATACGTTTATCTGCATAATTATATCTAGTCAGGCTTTTGCAATTATCTGGTATTAAGAAGAATTCTTGTTCCCTTGATGACTGGATTACTGGTTGTATGGGCTTACTTACTACTTTACTGTTTAGGAAAAAGCAGGAAGAGACTCTGACTACAATAACATCATAGAGAGTTTGGTGAACTTTCATCTTGTATATATTTATATAGGAAATGTTCTGAGCAGGGATAATAATATTAGATAATACTGGGAAATAGACCTGACAGAAATGAAATGAAATTTAGTTTGTAATTCAATCAAAATAAGATTTTTTGTTTTATCCATATGGGGACTTCGCCTTCCTCTGAAAAGCCTGGCACGTTGTACCAATACGTTTGTACAGTAGCCCAGAATGGACAAACCAGTGGCTCTACAACTGACACCTTTTTGTATTTCATGGCCATCATAGGTTCTCCTATAAGTAACTTTGCCTCCGTAAACAACTACTTCAACTGCCCTGATTTGAACATGTGTGCCATCCCTCAGGCATCAATCAACTGGCAGAACAGCTTAATCAGCTTAATCAGCTTAATCAGCCTGTGTGATCTAACACCATTTTTCACCCATTGAAAACCTCCTTGGTCCTGGATCTGGGTCCTTTCTGTGTGGAGGTTCATGTTCTCTCTGTGTCTGGTGGGTTTTCTCCAGGTTCTAGTCTAGAGGTTAATTGGAGACTCTAAATCACTGTAGGTGTGAGTGTGTGAGTGAATGGTGTGTGTGTCCATGATTGGTGGAGACCATCTGGGGTGTGTCCTGCCTCTCGCTGTAACGCGCTGTGATTGGCTCCAGCAGACCATGTGACCCTAATGAGGAATAAGCAGGTATAGAAGATGACTGACTGAAAATCTTGGCTCCAGATCGGTGTGATCCGATCGGCTGCCGATCCCCAAACTGTACTTTTAAAACCAGAAATATATCTTGTTAGAGATATCAAAAACCTTTAAACAGATGCTCCAAAAGGCCAGAAAACTGTGGATCCCATAGTTGAGGAGAGCAGCAGGCAAGCAAAGTGTCACTCACAGCTGTCAAAGCACAGGACGGACATCAAAGCCCTTTAAGTCATTAAATCTTATTAATGGAGCCATCTCGCTTTTTGAATGGGTGTCTGGGTCTTTGTGGAGCCAGCATCTAGCGTCTGGCATTGCACTTATAACTGTGTAGTGAACCATTAATTAAGTCTGCCTGCATCTCTACACACACCTAAAGGTCTGGAAACAGTGAATGGGACACACATTCTATTGACAGGCCCATTGTAAATGAAATGACAGCGAGTCACTGGGGTTGCATTGTTTTTGGCCATGGAACTAACAGGTGTCTCCGTTCTGTGAGAGGTAGAATCACTCCCACAAGACACACACACACACACACACACACACACACACACACACACACACACACACACACACACACACACACACACACACACACACACACACACACACACACACACACACACACACACACACACACACACACACACACACACACACACATACACACACACACGCTCACACAAGTCCTCTCGAGCTGTACAGTACCTTTCTGTCTCTTCACTGTGTTCAATAGCTGGTGATAATTTAGATTTGACTTGTATTGTTCCATTGTGTCTCCTTCTTCTTTTTTCTCTCTCCCTCTCTCTTTCCCTTCAAAGCCTTCGCCATTAATTTCCAGCCTCTGCAATTTTCCTCTCCAAAAGCAAAAAAGAGCAGAAGAAAAGCGAAAGAAAGATGACAAAGACAACACAGGACTCCTCTCTTCCCCTGGCCCTGTTATTGTACAAAATAGCCAAGCAATAATTTTTTGTCATCGGTTTACTCCTAAAAGCCCATTTGACGTCGGTCCTGAAAAGAAAGCAATAAAGAAACCTCTTCAGTGCGTTGAATGAGCGAGAGAAGAAGGAATGAATCCCTCTGGGATGCTGCGACCGGAGAGGCCTTTTTATTTTCTTTGCTCTGGTAATCAAATGTAGCTGAAATGAAAATGGAGTTTTCTATGAATATAGGGGCCTTTGTTGGCTTCGGAAGGCTGGTAATTCATAAACAATAAGCCGGCTCCTTTTGTTTGGGTTATAATATATTCCTGCTGCTCTGAAAGAGGTCTCTCTCCATGCAGACGCACACACACACACACACACACACACACACTGAAGCCAGGGTAAAAGCCAAAGCGAGGCAGGGGGAAGAGAGAAAGAGAGAATATAAAAGGAGGCAGAGAGGCAGGCTTCCCATTCATCCTCTTGGCTGAGAGATGGCAGGATGCTCCACAACTCTCCATCTTCCACCTCTGTCGCTGTTCTCTCCATCCGCCTCCTTATCTCTCATCTATTAAAACTCTTGCACCTCTGTCTTTTTTTTGTTCCCCTCAACAAACTTCATTTTCTTGGCTGACCAACAGGTGTGTATGTACCATGGAAAGATTTTCCTCTCCTTTCAGAAGATTATGTGACAGGATGGAGACATGATGCTAAATGTTGAAGGATGGCAAGAAACAAGAAGACACTGGATGTAGGTGAAGAAGAAAGTGATGTTGGCTGTGAGGTGACAGCAAACCCTGCATCATTAGCAGCGTGATGGGATGACGCCTCAGTGCCAGTGAGCAGAAACAGCACTTTTTCATATCAAATTGCACTGGCTAATACAACAAAGCAACGCTCCAGGAGTAATTTATCTGCGTGATTTAACCTTTAAAGGACAGAAAAACGTACTGAGGTGGAAGTCGGTGCCATCAAATGACACATTTTACAGTGTATTTATCCTATAAAAAAGGAATATCACTCATATCACAGTTGAAAGAGGTCAATGTGATAATCTTTGGAGCTCCAAACTGCTGTGTGGAAATCAACCTGGTGAATTGTCCTCAGGTTTAAAGAAGCTGATGATAAGATGCTCCATTAAGAAGACGTTGCAGACTGAACCAAACTTCATGAACTTTGAAAACTGGGCACATATGACCTGCTGTTTGATATGGATATTCACATCCAGTAAATGTGGATTTAGGTTGAACCAACATAAATGTAAGTGCTGATTTTTTGATATTTTTTTCCACTTTATTTTCAGTCATCAGAGAAACGTGTGTTATCCTGATCAACGGATACCAAACAAGTTTCCCTACATTATAATTTCAACCCTCTTCATGTCAAACAAGCAATTCAGCAGTTGTTATTCTTTAAATATGAGGCTATAGCAGGTTATTATAAAGGTTATTGCTTCCAACATGGAAGGCCTTGTCTTGGGTGAAGACATGTTTCTGACATTGACCCTGTCTCTTAGACACAAAGTTCAGATATTACTGATTTATTTTTACTAAGATTGTTTAACAGGAAATGTGACTACTTACTGGAGATAAATATGTGAAAGTTTGGCAGATTATTGGAGTTTAGTTATGTTTTAACACTTTTATAAAACCTCTTAAAATACAGCATGACTGATGTTGAGATTGTGAGATTTTAGCTGACAGATGAAGCTGAAAGTTCTCCTGGTTAAGTCTGATCTCCGGCTCTGCTGCTCTTCAGTTATGCAACTGTTTGCTGCTACGTGGGTGCATCTTTAGATGAGTTCCACATATTGGCAGCGACAGCTCGTCTGCTGGCGCCACGACACAACCAACTTACAGGAAACACTTTATTTGCTCATGGTGAACAAAATCTAACAATCCGCTGATTCTAGAGCACTGGTAAGAGATGATAGAGCTGAAAAACAGACAGTTTGATTTTATGATGTCTGCAACGATTGGCCAATTACTGGGTCAAAAGACAAGGCATTAGATAATTCATTATTTGAGCAATTTTTCAACTAAATTGCTAAAAAACCAAGTGCCACGAATTAATTCTGCCTTTTTTTTTCAACGCGATTCTCAAATTCTCAAACCCAACGTTTTCAACTCTGACCTCAAGCTTCAAAGCTTTGATTTTTAATCAAATATAATTATTTTATATCTTTACACCAATAGCAGACATATGCAACTGTACAGTGAGCTCCTTTATTTTTCACCATTGGACTGAACAAACCTTCCAGCTGTTGAATGAGTCGTGGTTCGTTTTTATCCATTTTAAATCATAGCAGCAATGTCCAGCTGGACGATGGGGAACATTCAGCTTAGAGTCTGAGCTCTTTCCATTAAATTCCTCAGATTTTGGCATGAACTTAACTCACAGCAGTAACTTCAGTGGAAGTTTAGTTCTTATTTTTGTTCTGTGTCCTAAATCGCTTGCTTGTGCACTTACACCTAATATTTTAGATGCATAAGTGCGTTCACATTACGCAGTGTGCAAAACTGTAGTGGATCATTGGACACTTCTCCCATTAACAGCCGCCATCTTAGTGACGTAGCAGAACCTGCTACCTGTGTTAGCAGAAGCAGCAATAATGGAATAAAAAAGACTCATTGCAACACGATAAAACACATGACAGCAGAAAAACGCTTGTTTCAATCAGCTGTCGCAATCAGGGTCTGATGGTCTGTATTTGTCTTTAAAAAGTAGTAGAAGAAGAAGCTGTTGAGTCATTTCCAGTAAGATGGTTTTTGGCCCAATTACCATGTTTAGATAATTGATTATTAGAAGCATCGATGGCTGGCGGCGCGTCTTAAACACAAGTCTCAAATAAGTTTTGGTACTTATGGTTGATGAGTTGTGAAACACGTTTTATACCTGTCTTCATTTTCTGAATCCTGTACTGACTCTGTAATGAGTTGGATTATAGTGAGACTTCTTGGGTAATGGAGAAATAACCAGTTCTGGGGTTTATTGTTTTAGAAGGTGGTTGCATTACATATTCTAGGAGTCTACTGACTTTTTGTTTTTCAGGTTTTAGTCAGAACTCTCATTGAATCACTTCACTGCTGCCAGCAGCAGAATTCAGTTCCAGTTGCTTCTAGAGCTGGTGAAAAAAGTGCATTATTGATCAGTTGCGATTATGGTATGGATGAGTTGACTTGATTATTGAATTTTCAAAAACTGTTATTTTTTGGGGGCGACACGGTGGAGCAGGGGTTAGTTCTGTCACCTCACAGCAAGAAGGTCCAGGTTCTAGACCTCCTTGGTCCTGGGTCTGGGACCTTTCTGTGTGGAGTTTGCATGTTCTCCCTGTGTCTGGTGGGTTTTCTCCAGGTTCTAGTCCTGGTCCAGGTTCTAGTCCTGGTCCAGGTTCTAGTCCTGGTCCAGGTTCTAGTCTTGGTCCAGGTTCTCCAGCTTCCTCCCACAGTCAAACATGCTGAGATTAATTAGAGACTCTAAATAGGTGTGAATGTGTCAGTGAATGGTGTGTGTGTCCATGATTGGCTGGAGACCATCTGGGGTGTATCCCTGCCTCTCACTGTAATGAGCTGTGATTGGCTGCAGCAGACCATGTGACCCTGATGAGGAATAAGCAGGTATAGAAAATGACTGACTGACACTCTGAACAGCCATATGTTCTATTGCTGCCAAAGACATGAGGCCACATCATATATTAAAACTGGAAAACAGTGAGTAATAGAATCAGGGCCTCAGAATCAAATGGAATGGGAAAGTGGACAGATTAACCACAGATTAACCACAGATTAACCACAGTTTAACCACAGATTAACCACATATTAACCACAGATTAACCACAGATTAACCACAGATTAACCACAGTTTAACCACAGATTAACCACAGATTAACCACAGATTAACCACAGTTTAACCACATATTAACCACAGATTAACAACAGATTAACCACAGTTTAACCACAGTTTAACCACAGTTTAACCACAGATTAACCACAGATTAACCACAGATTAACCACAGATTAACCACAGTTTAACCACAGATTAACCACAGATTAACCACAGATTAACCACAGATTAACCACAGTTTAACCACAGATTAACCACAGATTAACCACAGATTAACCACAGATTAACCACAGTTTAACCACAGTTTAACCACAGTTTAACCATTAACCCTAGTTGCTATTCATTCTGCCATCTCTGTTCAACCCACTCATGTTCAAGAATCTGCCAAAGAAACAAATGCTACTGAAAAGTAAAGCACTTCTAACCATCGTTGCTGGTATAAGTGTATATGATGTCATGTATATGATGTATACACAGTTACCTATTGTAACTGTTGATTCTTCATTATTCATTATCATTACGTCCTCCACTACATAATAACTTGCTATTAGGAGCCACAATAATAGACATTACTTGGAAAAAATGATAGTTATAGCAAGAGGAGACACTAAAGAGAGTAAACTCACTATGAAACCTTATGTCTTCCAGATGTTTGCTTCATTTCTGTATAATTCCATTACTCTTCAATAATATTTGAAGTAACTGTGATCCGGTGATTTGAAGCAGCCAATCTGATGCCTGCAGAGCACTTAAGTGTGATTACCATCATTTCAGGACTTCAAACATCCTTCACCTTCTTCTTCTATGCAATTGTGCATGAAATGCTTCTGTTTTCAGGCTGCTCTGTGTCGTAGAAGCAGGGTTTTCAGTGCAGCGTTTCTGAACTATGCTTCCAACAACATCACCTGTTAAACAGTGTCTGTTGATCCTCTGCTGGAGTTTTTCTATTGACATTGTGGTTTTTCTGTACTTTCATGCAGTTTTCACTGATGTAATAGTAATGATGACACAATGTTCTTGAACCGGTTGTGTCCATCTAGATATTAATGTAATGTTTGCTGATGGAGCAAAATCCTAATGAACTCAAAATACAAATTTACGTCATTCATTTTAATGTAAAGGTAGAAATTGGAAATACAATCCCAGATAAAAACAAATGACTAGAAGAAGTTGACTTTTCTTCCCTGATTTCCTCCTAAAGGTGGAACATGTGTACGTCTTGAGTTTCACCACTAGATGGCAGCAACGTTTAATTTACAGAGACTGGTGCCCTCTGTCTTCTATTCCATGTCCCACATTTACAAATGACAGCAATGTTTTAGGATTTTAAAGGTTTAACTATCCATGGTAAATATCATCAACCAGGTATAGACCTACATAGATAATCACCCACATATAAATTCAATTTATATGTGGAGCTTTACCACAAGGGTCTAATATTTAATCATAATCGTTTTTGACAATCACATAAAGTATTTAAATTCTTAAATATCACATTTACTATCAAAAACCTTTACATGAGAAATGAGCGAATGACTGAATCAGCTTTGAAATCACAATAATAGTAAAATAAATCTATAAAATGTCTCTTTAACTGGAGAAAGTCACTTTAGTACATGGAACGCTTCACTAGGGGGAGCTGGATGTCCACTGATTAAAGCTGATCATTTAAAGCTTTAATCAACACACACACACACACACACACACACACACACACACACACACACACACACACACACACACACACACACACACACACACAGGTAACTGGTGAATAGAAGCTATAAATGGTGCAATATGGACAGTTTGCCTTGTTTTTTCAGTGTTTTAGGTTGAAAAATGCTCCAAGCATGAGTTCACAGATTGTTGGGCCTCTATACATCCAGGCGCGCAGATAGGTTTGAGAAACTGGGGGGGACGAAGTCACGAAGCTGCCCCCCCCCCCCCCCCCCCCCCCATCACCACATCCCCACATCCCCACATCCACGCACAGGCTGCCTGCCTAACACCCACTGTCACACTATAGTGCTCCTAAGTGCTGTCCAAAAAATCCCCACCATAGAACACAAAACATTACAGTAGCAGCCTTTTAAGAATGAATACATGAACATGGGTCAGCGGTAAGAATTCCTTGCGAGTAGTCACATGAAATGGAATAATGCAAACACCATGGACCCCTTTCAACTGACTGATAATGAAACCATCGGTCCTGCTAGCCTACAAGGCTGTAGATAATTTTGTCAAAATCGCGCAGAAGTGGTGAATTGTACACTTAAGACACACGGCCATCGCTTTAAGTGTTTGTTTTAAGTTTGTGAGTTTTTAGAAGAATATAGATACGAAAATGCCCGTCTACTGTATTAGCACAATAAAAATACAATTTAGCGCAAATGAGCAGAACCTTCTTCAGGGAATGCTTCAAAACAACCAAATGAGCTCAAGTCAATGTGTCGCAGCAGTGGGTAAAATGAATAACCAAACGTCCTACCTTAAAACGTTGTCTTGATACCATGACTTCTTGCGATTATTCCATTTTGATCCACAGGACACAACTGCACTGCTAGCGAGCCATGTTGACTAAGCTACCATTCCATTGCTACTTCACATCTGGATCCTGTGTAGGCAAACCGTGTGCCCAGACATCACCGAAGCTCCGTCGAACCCAAAACCAGCATACACGGATATGCTAATTATATTATTTCAACCAATATTATATCAAATCCTACTATCACACACGTACTGGAAACACAACTGGTTTGTTTACAGTGCAGATCTCGCGGGAGTAAACATCCCTGGGGCTAATTCTACGGGGTGCCTTAGGGGACATTACGGTTGCATCTTCTCACAGTAACGCAGCAAGTTTAACGCATTTCATTACCACTAAATGGTCAGTAGATGGCGCCTTAGCTTCGCAAAAACCTCGTGATGCTTGAATCAGAAGATTTCAAGACGATAAAGTTAAAAAAAAAATAAAAATAAAAAATAAGCTACATAAAAGTAGGTGGGACGGATCTACGGTCATTCAAAAGTGGGTGTGTCATGACACACCTGACACACCCACTATCTGCGCCCCTGTATACATCCTCTATACTCACACATCTCAGATTAAATAATAAATGTACAGAATTTATTTAGAGGAACAAAGCTCCCTTCCTCATTCCATGTGTGTTGATTAAATATGTTTTTTGCAAAGATAATTGATATTTTTGGCCCATGTGATTGGCAGTAATTCAGCATCTCATTCAGTTTTCTGTATAAATGTGTAAATTGTTAAAATCACAGTATTTTAATTTTCAAAATCAAAGCATCTCCTGCAGAAGATGTGACGACCACAACAAATTATCTATATATATATATATATATATATATATATATATATATATATATATATATATATATATATAGTATTTATGTATTTGTCACAGAACCTGCTCTTATTGGCTTTCTGTGCATCAAGTGAGAACAAAATATTGGAATACAGAAATGATCTACACCAGAGGACTACTGAGCTTTACTCTGCAGTTGCTGCTACTGAAATATTAATCATGCATATTCAAAATTTGTCCATAGACGGAGAGATTAAAATATGAATAGACAGGTTGGAACACTTGCTCTCACTATGCGTGCATTATGCCATTTCTTCAGCTGTTATTTAAGCTAACTGTGCCATAATGGCCAAACGAGCTTGAGTGGAATAAAGACTGCCATTATGTGGCTCAGAGTCTCGACCTGCTGATGCGCCATTAGCTTCCCTTCTCAAATGTGACTCGATTGTTAGACTATTTTTCGCTCCTTGCAGAGACTGAGGTTAACTGGGGAGAGAGAAAAATAAGATGGTTGAGTGCGTTGCCACCTGAAAAGATGCAGGAAATAAACTCTGTAAGAAATATGTAAGTTATTGCTGTCAGATGATTTGTTGTCTTTTTAAATGTTCATGATTAATAAACCAGCAGCAAAAACAGCAGAAAAAGGAACTATTTGTTGTTAATGTTCATTTCTCAGTAACAGCAATGGTTGAAAAGACGCCTGAAACCAACAAAACACCTCCAACAGGAAATAAGGGTTTAATTAGGATCAGTCCTAATGTTTCCTAATGTTTCACCACGTGATTATTTTTGAAATACCAACATATAAAAGACAAAACATTGAAATCTAACATTTAAATGTTTTTTGTATGTGTGTGTGTTTGTGTCTCACAGAAATATTCAGATTTTTGAATTTACCTCCAGTTTGATGCAGCAAATCGACCTGATCTATATCTGTATAAGTGACCCTAACCCTATATAAGTAACATGCAGGGACATTTTCATTTTATACGTTGATTATTATTTTTATTCTATGGTTATATAAAAACTGCCTCATGCACCAAACACTCAGAAAAATGGAGCATTGCACAGACTAGAATTATAAATTGTGCCGTTTCCTCGACTCTGTGGTGTCACAGTCGCTTCCTGTAGACGTTCCACAGGTTCCACTCACTTTTCAAATCCTTCTTTGAATGTTGCTGCTTGTACGTTGACGTGTCACTAAAAGAACTGAAGTTGATGGTAACGGAGCCAGAACAGCACAGCTTTACTATGGAATTCAATACAACAACAAGCTCTACCATGAATAGGACTGCATGGAAGCTGTTTTAAAGACATAAGCGGTGCAGCATTTTAAACCATTTTCAGAAAAAGCAGGGACCAGTACGACACCTTCATGTGGACTGAATCACTGAAGTGCTGCGATCAAACCGCGTTCATGTGGTGGATATCCATTCATTCGTTTCCTTTACCACTTTCCTAAAAGTAACTGACTTCTGTGCGTTTTCCTCATTCAGACAGAACAGAGAAGTCGCTTTATCGATTGTTTGGTCATATTTAAAGGCCCCGGTGTCCAATCACAACCTGAGCGTCAGATGAAGTCACAGATAAGTAGTTGGTTTGTTTGTTTGTGTTGTGTCTGAAATCATATCAATCAGAGGTCAATGATCTGATTGATTGGTCTGAGATAACGATGGTGATGATTAATAAAAGTAAAGAGTTGTAGAACTGTGTGGCAGCTTCATGTTCTCTACTGGGTAATAAACAGTTGTAGGGTGTTTTAATAACTCTACTACGTATTTTCACAATATCCATATCTTTTATGAGAAAAGGTTTCAATTGTCAGCTGAATACATTCAGGTGAATTATTTGAGTTAAATGGGACAACAAATTTAGATAAAATGGGATATTTCAGATAGTTGTTAAGTCTTTCACAGTTTTTTTATATTGCATTCATAGTCTAGAATAAATATTTAGACATCTTTTTCAGAGTAACCACATATCTGAGACATCAGCTCAGTCTAATGTAACAGACCTCATTGTGCTCAACAAGCCTGATCATCCTGATCATCCTGATCATCCAAAGCCATGAACTTCATTCCTTCTTTGTGCTTCTGTTTGCTTTGGTGCTGTTCTTCTCAAACCTTTGAGACTTGTCTCAGACGCTGCTGTGTGGCCGTGCTGTGACCAGCTTTCCTTTTAGCTGCAGCTTTCTGTCACTCAGCAGCTGTTCAGGATGTTTGGCTGTGAAATGGAAATAAAGCGTAGTTCTAAAGTTCTTCTAAAGTATTTTACTTTTTTCTTTATAGAACCACTGCAGAGAAATCTGTGGCTGAAGCTGAAGCATATCAAAACTCTTCTCTGAATACTATCAAACTTTAATTTTAAACTTCTCTTTGCTTTGTCCTTTGCTAACGTCTTCTACACGTAGACGATGTCTCAGCATATTGATTTTAATCATTAAACTGAAGAGAGAACGTTTGTTGTAATATTTGTCTGAATATATTTGGTGCATCCTTCCTTGAAGTTCCCTCATATTTTGTGCTGTTATGTAAAACATCAAGGTTAAACTAGTAGTTTTTGTATTTTCGAGCCACAGTTTGTCTTTAGAATAGATTCAGTATTATTGATACGATCCATTCATTCTACTTTGTGATTTAATTATTTTATCCAACATTCAACTTAGTAAAGGCCATAACGCTGCCACAGACCCCAAATCTAAATATACAGATTAAATATATGTGTTCATCCATATGCAAAAGTTCTAGTCTATAGTTTTAAAATACTTGAAGAAATAACAGATTTTAGATTTAATTCAACAACCAACCTGAACTTTTGAACTGGCCCTTAAAACGTCTGTGAAATGTCTGTTTTCTATTATTAAATAAGGAATAAACAGTATTTCCTTTAAATTTCAGATCCAGTATCAGTACGAACACTACAAACCTGACATGAGATATTCAGTCAGAATAAATGGTTGAGTCATTACATTGATTTTAGAGGAGCTATGTTGTAATGGACTGACCCCATTCACACACACACACACACACACACACACACACACACACACACACACACACACACACACACACACACACACACACACACACACACACACACACACACACACACACACACACACACACAGAATCAAACTGCTTTATATTAGAACATTTCTGGAATAATATTCACTCCTTAAACAATAAATTCTGGCAGGATTTAATCCACAGTCCTCAGTTAATGCTCAGCTCACAGCAGGAAACTCGTACAGTTACTGATGTTTTATTAAATTTCACTCTGTACAGTGGGATTAGATCATGATAGAAATAAGAAAACACTTTCTGGAGTACAGCATAATATATAGATGCATCTCAAATAATAAGAATATCATGACACATTGAGTGAAATGATCCAAGCCTTTATTTGTTGTAATTAATTATAATTATATGAAATAATGAAAAAAACATTTTCACAACATTCTAATTATTGGAAACATGCCTGTAATAGGGGCATGTTGTACTAATTTAATTAAATGTGTTTAGAACCGTTAATATTTCAGGTTTTCATTCACTTGCATAGTTCACATTGTGCAGAGTTGAGCTGAATAATGAAAATCCTGAAAATATAAAAATAATATTCATCAACATCGTTTTATTCTGGGATGAATGATATTGTCATTGTGATTTAATATGATTTAATTTATTTATTATTATTTATTTATTCATTTGTGTCCTTATGTTTGTATTGCATCTTTTTTCATCAACAAACATCTAATGAATGATTTAAATATGACCAACACAATATTAGATGTTTAGTGTAATAGGAAACATGTGTAGCTCCAAATAAATGACATTTCTTAACTTTCATTACAGAAACATCAGTAAATAATTCCTGTGTTGAGGTATTTGGTTTGATCACATTATAATTACACAACAAATAAACAGGTTTTATCATATAATGATATTATTGCAAATGCAATTAATTGTTCATCCCATCACTGGATTGTAACTACGACTAAAACAAGACCATAAAAATACTAAATTGTGATTTATATTAATGAACCTTGACTCAAACCAAATGTCTAAAATGAGACTTTAACTCAATATAATTTCCATGTAAGTGACTTTGAAACAGACTGAATAGAACATGCTTGTTGCTACGTGGGTCCAGTCAGACTAACTCATTAACTCTCACATGCTGTGGATGAAAATGTCTCTGGTCAATAAAGAACTCTTAGGTATTCAATATAGATTATTAGAGCACAATATTCCCTTTTATCAACATATATATATATTGTTGATGCTGAGGATTCTTGACTTTTTATTTTAAATACATAGAATACATTAGAAGAAAAGCTTCATGTCCTTATTCTACTGTACTAACTACACAGCTGATGACTGGACACTAGTTAGATGTTTGGCATCAAAACTCTGAATGAACATGTGGAGTTTTGTATTTAAAAAAAAGGTAAAACAACTAAAACCATGTTTTATATTCTAGTTTTATTTTAAAGTGAAAAGTTTCCAGCTGATGAGAGATGAAGAATACCAAGAGTGTAAAGCAGTAATCAGAATAGAATATAAAGCTGTTTTCAGTTATTTCACCTTTTACTCCATAAACATGTGTTCATTCAGAGTTTTGATGCCTTCAGTGAGAATCTACAATGAAAAACTGTATAAGTTATTTTAACCAGACAATAAATCCCAGACTAACCTACAGACCTCTCTCTTCAGCTGCTGACAGACTCATGTTAAAGCAGAGTCCCACTAAGTAAGACATCAAATGTCATTCTCAGGGGCCACGTCGATTTCAATCTCTATTTTCACCTTTTTTTTTTTGCCCAAAATCTATAAACGCAGCTCTTAACACAGGACTGAGAGCGAAGTAACGGAGGGTTAAAGGGGGTCCGGGCTTCTGTCAGGCTTAGGTTAACTGCATGTCAAAGTGGCTTTTGTCCTCTGAACAGCACTGGGATGATGATGATGATGATGGTGATGATGATGGTGGTGGTGGTGGTGGTGCATGGCAGACATGTTATAGCCTGAAATGACCTGGAAGGTTGCTGGTTTGAATCTACATAGAAAAACAACAAGGAGTAAAATTGAGCCGCCTTGATTTAGGAACGTTTTCCATCACTTTATATGAAGCCAGGGGACATTTTACAGGCGTCGTGACTTCGTAAAGGCAAGCGTCTGGTCCTATACGTTTCTGGGGTATGATGGAACGCATTCAGGCCTCGTGGCTATGAAGCCGTAAGAGAAATGCCGATCCAGCCACGTATCATAGCTGTCTCACAACAAGCCGCGCCTCAAAATAATTTCTTAATCCATTAATTGGCGTGGAGCAGCATCCGGGGCAGGGCTTTTTGTTCAATATGTTTTTCAGAGATGCATACTAATCATATAAAGTGATCCTTTGTACTCAGGTTGACAGCAGCGACGAGGGCTTTTAGACACACACACACACACACACACACACACACACACACACACACACACACACACACACACTCACACACACACACACACACACACACACACACACACACACTCACACACACACACACACACACACACACACACACACACTCACGTCGAGGCATGTGTCTGGGAGCACCGACGGCAGAACGAGTGTATTATTTTCCCTGAAGAGTGTTATTTTCCTGTCATGGCTTGATGGCAACGTGCCAACAGATGTGACAGGGAGCGATCATCCCTCCTTCATACAGTACAGAGAGAGGAGGACGATGGAGAGAGTAAGACACTAGCTGCGTTTACAGCCACACATTTTTATGCAAATTAGGAAGTATCCAATTTGAAAAGCAGCGTGGAATTGGCTCATTCTAATGAAAATGTATTGCAAAAAAGGGGAAAAAAGTTGAAATTGTTGCAATATGCTTAGATGCCATCTGTCCACCCTGATCTCAAAACAACGATGGACTGCTGCTGCTACTGCTGCTGCTACTGCTGCTGCTGCTACTGCTGCTGCTACTGTTACTGTTACTGCTGTTACTGCTGCTACTGCTGCTGCTACTGCTGCTGCTACTGCTGCTGCTGCTACTGCTGCTGCTGCTACTGCTGCTGCTGCTGCTGCTACTGCTGCTGCTACTGCTGCTACTGCTGCTGCTACTGCTGCTGCTGCTACTGCTGCTGCTGCTGCTGCTGCTGCTACTGCTGCTGCTGCTGCTACTGCTGCTGCTGCTACTGCTGCTGCTGCTGCTGCTGCTGCTGCTGCTGCTGCTACTGCTGCTACTGCTGCTGCTGCTGCTGCTGCTGCTGCTGCTGCTACTGCTGCTGCTGCTACTGCTGCTGCTGCTGCTACTGCTGCTGCTACTGTTACTGCTGCTGCTGCTGCTACTGCTACTGCTGCTGCTGTTACTGCTGCTGCTGCTGCTGTTACTGCTGCTGCTGCTACTGCTGCTGCTACTGTTACTGCTGCTGCTGCTACTGCTGCTGCTGCTACTGCTGCTGCTACTGCTGCTGCTGCTACTGCTGCTGCTGCTGCTACTGCTGCTGCTACTGCTGCTGCTGCTGCTGCTGCTGTTACTGCTGCTGCTGCTACTGCTGCTGCTGCTGCTGCTGCTGCTGCTGCTACTGCTGCTGCTGTTACTGCTGCTGCTGTTACTGCTGCTGCTGTTACTGCTGCTGCTGCTACTGCTGCTGCTACTGTTACTGCTGCTGCTGCTACTGCTGCTGCTGCTGCTGCTGCTGCTGCTACTGCTGCTGCTGCTGCTGCTGCTGTTACTGCTGCTGCTACTGCTGCTGCTGCTGCTGCTGCTGTTACTGCTGCTGCTGCTACTGCTGCTGCTGCTGCTGCTGCTGCTGCTGCTGCTGCTACTGCTGCTGCTGCTGCTGCTGCTGCTGCTACTGCTGCTGCTGTTACTGCTGCTGCTGTTACTGCTGCTGCTACTGCTGCTGCTGCTGCTGCTACTGCTGCTGCTGCTGCTGTTACTGCTGCTGCTGCTGCTGCTGCTACTGCTGCTGCTGCTACTGCTGCTGCTACTGCTGCTGCTACTGTTACTGCTGCTGCTGCTGTTACTGCTGCTGCTGCTGCTGCTGCTACAGCTGCTACTGCTGCTGCTACTGCTGCTGCTACTGCTGCTGCTGCTACTGCTGCTGCTGCTGTTACTGCTGCTGCTGCTACTGCTGCTACTGCTGCTGCTACTGCTGCTGCTGCTGCTGCTGCTGCTGCTACTGCTGCTGCTGCTGCTGCTGCTGCTGCTGCTGTTACTGCTGCTGCTACTGCTGCTGCTGCTGCTACTGTTACTGTTGCTGCTGCTGTTACTGCTGCTGCTGCTGCTGCTGCTGCTGCTACATGAATGTGTCCATTAGTTTGTTCATTACAAACCCATGAAGAGGTTCCTCTAACGTTAATAGTTCACATCCTTCTCTTTATGTTTCCTTTAAGTAGAATATGCTGGTCTTCATGGTTCAGTGGCATCATGATCCAGACTTTTACCACCAAACATTCTGTGGTCAAAGCATTTTTACAATTTCTTCCAATTTGCAAGTAAAGCTTTGTTTCCTTATGGAGGCTGGTTGCTACAGCTGGTCCTGATGAATAAAACAATAGTCACTAAGACTAAAGTTTTGCTGTTAATATTAGAGGATTGAAGATGTCAGCAGATATATTCAAGCTGCAATTAACAGGTAAAACTCTTCAGTCTTGTTTTGTCTGATTAAAAGTGTAAAACTCAGATATGACTTTAGTTTTCTCACATTTTAGATCCTTTTAGACCTTCCCCCCCCTGTTCTAACCTCTTCTTATGAAATTAGTTGTTATTGAGACATTTCTCTTAAAAACACAAATGTCAACCTCATGCTGGCGCTAGAGCAAAGGTCAGGAGTCTGGGAGTCATGTAAAATGTTGTAAACTGCTGTTTTTAACATCAGTCGGCGATATGTTCAACTTGGACAGTTGTTGAAGTTCTGCTCCAGATCCTGCCTCAGTGATCTGATCTCCCTGAGCCAGCTTTTTAAAACCTGCCCTGCAGATCAGCGCCGCTATTCACGGCTGACAGATCAGATTATGCCGTGTGTTAACGGCACTGTTCGCTTTTGTCACCCGGTAAAAGTCTGTAAGTAAACCGATTCTCGGTGTTATCTCTCGCTCTTCCCGTGTCCCTGAACGCCTCGCTCTCTCTCTGTGCTCCTTTACCCTCTTCATTTACTGCTTCTCTGAGTAAAAAAATAAAAAAAACAAAGAAAAGGCAAAACAAAGCGTGGAAAAACAAAAGAAAAGAAAGAACATGTCATTACTGGTTTTGTTTCTACAGCGACACAATACCCTGACCACCCTCATCAAGTGATAGAGGGAGATTGCAGGCGAGTGGGAGAGAGAGAGAGAGACCGATAGAGCCCCGCATGACGAAAGGCAGTTTAATTTAGATAATTATCTCACAAATTAACCACAAACCCCTTCCCTGTTAATTACCTGTCTTGGGGAGCCGTGCAGGCAAACAAAAAGCAGAGCCGGGGAGGCCTTTTGTTCACATCTTCTTGGGGGGGCCATAAATTGGTTACGCCCCTGCTGAAAGGCCAGATAACCCTTTGAGGGAGCAGCCACTAAAGCATTTGATAGGCTAATGGGGAATACTGTTAGCATCCGCGTTTGTAATTGAACGTCATAAATCTGGAACAGGTGATGGGGGAACAAAAGAGGGGTTTTGTCTGGGTGTCGAGGCCACGGTGCGACATGTAAATGCTTCCCCCCCGCTGAATAGCACTATCTGACAGCGCATATATAGCGACAACGGAGATGCACGGCCACCGGAGAGCCCACATCCATCCTCTGAGAGTGAGAAGTATTTATATGGGCTCGGATAGACAACTGTATGTATGTGTATATATATATATGTGTATATGTGTGTATATATATATATATATATATACACACACACTGGATGCCTATATGTGTGTGTTGTGCTCATAAAAAGACCTTTTCTTATCTCGGTGTCTGCTGAAGGTGATTCTGTCAGCAGCTATTAACCTTGCCTTTATAATGACAGCTCGCTTGATTAGTTTCATTCGTTGATTAGTTTCTTTTGCAGTGGGAAATGTGATTCGTGCACCGTTGTCTCATTAAATAACAACTTGTTTGGACGCCGCCGTGGTCCCGGTCGGAGAGAAGCCGGCACCAAAACCGGTTTAACGTGTGAACTCTCTCAAAGAAATGACTTGTTCAGTAAATCTGTGTTTTTACTTATTATTGGTGTTTTGGGTTTTTTTGAGGGTCAAGTGAAGTACCTCTCCATATTTAAACTTAAATGTAAACCTTAATTAGTAATACCACACTTCATTTTTGCACATGCATTAGATGAAGAAATCATCAAAAGGGCCTTTTTTTAAAGGACCAAAGAAAAGAACTGCGGGTGGTCCAACCACTTAAAAATCCCGGGAACAGATTATATTTTGTGTGAAGAGTTTGACAAGGTTAGTGATTTGGCGAAAAAATACTTAATTTTCCTTTTTGTCTCTCATTAAGTGCTAATAAAAATAACTGTCTTTATCTCAGTCAGTGTCAGGGAGGTATTTTGTTATCTCCTGATTTTAATGATTTCACGGCTTTAGCAGGCTGCAGCACATTATCAGCCCTCTTAGCTGTTAGCACATTTAATGTCATCTTCTTTTTACACGGTACAACGTTCTGGCCGGTAAACTGTTCTATCACAGGCTTCTCTGTTTGGAACTTTGAGTTCCTTCCTCTTCAGAAGCGCGTCCTCCTCTTATCATCCTCATCCTTATCTTATCAATAAGTACTGGACACACTCACAAGCCTGAACTTATTGAATCTTACAACCAAACTGTGCTCAGTACAGCTGTGGAAGAATTGTCCCAGAATGTGTATGTAATCCTTAATTAGTAACGTGGCTATGAACAAACGTCACTTATGGTAATTTAGAAGGAAATTCATAAAACGGTCATTTTCCCCTATAAAATGTCATTATTGTCTCTGTCCCATAGAAAAGGCTCACGGGTCCCAGGAATGGACCGAAGAACACGGTCCTAGCGTTTTTTTGTTTGTTTGGAAATTTCTTATTATGGTATTACCTGATTTTTTAATAACTTTAAAGAGTCCTACAGTTTAGCATACAGTGGTGTTTTTACAGAAATTGATTTGAGATGAATTTATCCAGTAAAACATACCGTTAGTAAAGGTGTTACTATCACTAAGGTTAAAAACACTAACAAACTCAGTGATCTCACTTTCTGTCTCCATAGAGGAGTTTCTTTTACAAGCTCTTGATTTCAGGATAAAGTTTTG
>CM060475.1:304823-313819 GCA_030544235.1 Lepturacanthus savala
AACAGAAAATTGTCTAAAAAATAATCAGAAAAGGCTCATATAACTGGAACATGTCTATAAAGTTAACATTAAAATGTCTAAATAAATGGACTGCACTCATATCCAGCTTTTTACAGATGTGGAAGAACAGAGAAACAAACGTCATATTTCCATTTTTGTTACCGCTAGTGAGGGACGAGTCAGCGAGAACAGGAGGAACTGTCAAAAAAAGGGTTTTTATTTACCCCAAACAGGAAAAAACTACATTTCCAAACAAAAGCAATAAAGAACTGGGTCCATAAAAGAGGTGAAAATAACCAAACTGTATAAATGTCATTAACCAAACCTCTAAGGTATAAACGTATGTTGTGGTGATCAGCCCATTCCAACACAAGACAACGACTCATTTAACAGACAAATCAAGAACATTAACTCCTTGAAATAAACATAATCCATACGTAACAAACCCAAGTAAAACGACTAATTATCTCTAAAAGAATTCAACAATAAAGCACTAAGTCCCCCATGAGGTGCTGGTCCAATCAGGATCCTCTGGTACAAAATGGATGAAGGTGGAGGTGGATCCTCCTGCAGCAGCGTTCTCAGCTCTAAAATGTGTTAAATCAAGACTGAACAGAGTTAAATCAATGTGATCTGAGACAAACAGTCAGTTTATTGCAACTAAATATTAAAACCAATTTAGGATCAATTAAATGTATAATATGTATAAACTAAATCTAACCTATAAAACCGTGTGAGTGCAGAAGGTTACGGACAGTTTTATTTATTTATCATTAATTAATTAGACCTTTTAGTCTAGCAAATAAACAGGAATATGAACAAACTCAGAAACATTGATTAAGGTCAACGAGGTAAAGATCCGTCTCTGGTTCTTAACCTGAAACGTTTTTGGGAACGTTACCATGAACTGATGATGATCTATTTTGTTGTTTTCTGTTCATGGACCAAACATTTGGAACCACCTGCTGGTCGTATCTGGCACCTGCATAGCTTGGTCATATTATCCAGGTACACAGGATGAAGCCATAGGAGACTCGAAGGCTTCACTGTCTGCAGCTTCAGTGGAAACAATCCTAGAATTCTGTCTAATTCCTAATGAAGACGTGAGGAGAAGGAGCCAGACAGGGAGAAGAAGGGGTTTAAAAAGAGCATTAGAGACTGACAGAGAGCATGGAAGAGGTGATGTGCTCTGTAATCAAGGGTCTATTAGCCTGCTTTCTATACGCTGTAATGGGCTGGAGCGCTGCCCTATGGAAGATAGATGTTTGCCATATTTAACAGCTGTTAACAGCTGACAGGTGTGTGTGTGGTCGTATGTGCAGATCTCAGTGTGTGTGAGAGTCAAGGCCTTAGAGGGTGTTTTTATACATGTGCTCAGAATCAGAATCAGTGTTAAAGGTTCTTTTGGACCAACTGAGGGTCGTGTATGAAATGATCCATTAGATCTTCAGCAGGATAACCTCAGTACTCAGATTAAGACTGAAAAAACAATATCTAAACTACAAAAACATGTTTTATCAACTGTAAGTTCTTAAAATCACAGAAAAAAATATACATTTAAATACTGAATAAAGCAGAGTCGCTGTCCACGGTGCTGAAGCTCAGGCTGTGAAGGAGCTGTCTGCGGTTCTGAAGGTTCTGATCATCTGGATCATCACAGCGAGGCTGGAGCTGCCTTCAGAAATGTATGAACATGTAAAATGACGAGGCTATTTTTTGTTTTAATATGGTTTCTCTCATTATTATTATTATTATTATTATTATTATTATTATTATTATTATTATTATTATTATTATTATTATTATTATTATTATTATTACTATTCCAACGCTGTTAGGGTTAGGGTTTCCATCAACAGAGACTTTAAATCTCAGCCTGTGACACGTTTTGTTCTAAAATACTAAACTAACAGCTGGATGTGGAATAAGTAGAATGCACAGGAATGACCTGAACTCCTAATTAAAGGATATTGTAGTTTTAGAGTCTACTTACCTTTTCAAAAGGCTGCTGTTTTCTTATTGATATTTTATAATCGCAGGCTGTTTTATTCTGCTCTGTCTCCAGATAAGGAGGATTGTGTTGTTTTGTTTTCATTTTTTTTTCAAATCCTCAAAATAAAAATGAAGGAACTGAATCTGATGCTTCATATTTATATAATTACATCACTGCAACAAACATAGTTAAAGCAGCCGATCCAGCAGAGTAGTCATTTAATCATCTAATCAGGAGACATTTAATCATGAAGCTCATTATGTCCTTGTAGCCTACTCGTTTTGATAGTAGGCTCATATACACTATAGCCCGTGTTGCCTTCATATCAGGATTAAAGAAGGATTTTATTTTTTTTATTTTTTATTATTTTTTTCAGACAGATTTGTTCTTCTTTTGTTTGGTCCATATTGGCTCTTTGCTGACTCCTGCCTGAAGTAGTGGATAGATTTATTCATGCTTTATTAATAAACTATTTAGATTATTATTATTTATTTATTATTTATTATATATTATTATTTTATCTGTGTCACAGCAGCAGCTGCAGGAAACGACATCACAAGGCCGACTGAATTGGTGGCACTACAATTTCATTGTGTGGCGCAGCGCCACACAATGAAATTGGTCGATGTGTGGGAAACCCTGAGCTGTCAGAACCCGTAGAGCAGAAAAAGAGATAAATAAAGAGAAAATACTTCAAGATAGAAGTCAATAAGATAAAGAAATGGAGGAATATTGATGATAGATGATAGAAACAAGGATGTTCATCTCTGGAAAGAGATGATGATAAATAGTTTCAGGATGTCTATAATTCACTCATTCTCTCGCTGTGGCTATGTGTAATACACACACACACACACACACACACACACACACACACACACACACACACACACACACACACACAGTCCAACCATCTGGTTACCAGGGCGTTGTTTACTCTGTCACAGCTCGATATTTGTCCATCGCTCATCTGAAAACCAGAGTGTGTTCATAAAGGTTTGTATTGACTTTTGTTGTGTTGAACATGTGAATAAAAACCTTTTTTTATTTTTATTGCCACGATGTTCACACCTATTCAGATAAAATGGAGCCTATGATTTAAAAACTGGACTCTCTGAAATAATCTGTCAGAATATTCTTCACAGTTGTGTTTGAATAAAAATAAATGATTTAATGAAGTGATCCAAGGTAAGAACCTCTCATCTGCTTTTTTCTTCATTTCCTTTAGTGTAATTTGACAGATGCCTGATTTACTGTTATAACTCATAGTATAATAATAAACTTCCATATCCTTTATTCTTATTTATGATTTGAGTTCAGTGAAGGTAAAGAAATGTAAAGTGCTAACTAATTAGCATTGTGCTAGTGAAGTGTGACGTCATCTGGGAAAGCACTTTAGTGTTAATCAAATCCACATAATCACAGGATTTACATGACCTTTGATCTTCCTGTCGTCATTTACTCAGAAAAGCAGCGTTTCACATCAATGCAGAAAGTAGAGGATGTTACAGGGTTTGTTAGTAGGAGTTTATCTGTGTCCCCTGATCTCAAATTAATGAATTAACACCCTGATAACGGTTAGAAGAATGTTTCTCCTCCTGTTCCAAGTGTGTGTGTTACATCAGGGTAAATATAGAATCCTTCACTTATAGTATGACAAACGCACACTTCTTTTTCTTTTTAAAGGAATCTGAATGTAAGTTTCAGTGGATACTGATAGAAATAGTGTGTGAGTCTGTTATTTTAACACGGCCGTCCATGTCCACATAGAGATCCTTATATTATGTAGGTTTCCTGCTTTCACATCCACCAATAGCAGTGCACTTAACGGAGAAAGGGAGAAACATCACTGACAGAAGTTATTGCCCCGTCTCCATCTATAGAAAACACTCGCTCTCATCGTTCCATCTCTGCTTCCTTTCACTCACGTCTTTTTGCAATATGTCGCCGGACTTCTCTCCATTCCCCGTCCTCCATCTGTCCGTCTCTGATCTCCTGCTGCCGCTCTGAGCATCAAAGAAGGGCTGATTGAAGGAGGGCTGCCATCCCACCTTCCTCTTTGCTGTTAGGAAGTATCATGACAGAAACACTCACCAGGGACACAAAGGGTGGATCCTCAGACTGAGACTTGCATGACCTCGAGGCCTCAGATCTACAGACTCTCATATATATGTTATATATATATATATTGTCTGTTAGAGTGACAGGTGAAAGTGCAGTAATTGACTTGCTTTGATAAATTTGTGATGTGAATATCTATGAGTGTGAGACATCAAGCTCAGTAAAATGTACTAATTGGAGTAGAGCAGTAAATTCACTGCAATACAACTTCATCATTTCTATAACTATTTATTTAGGGTAGTGTCTCTTATTCTATAAAAATAAAATAAAATGTCTCTTTATGATTGTTGCCCAAAATCTATCAATTATTTAAACAATTAATCAATTAGTTGTTTGGTTCATGGTAAACATCAGTTTACTGTTAAAGGAACCAGAAACTTTCCTTCTGGTTCATTCTGGAAGCAGGAAATTTGGAAAAAGAAAAGTTTTACTGAAAACTTTTACTTGAATTCTGGGTAATAGAATTGTTAAAACATGAGTTTTAACTTTACTGTTGACAGTTTATAATAATAGTATTTTCCCTTTAATAATAATTTTATCTGCCTTTGGTTTGCAATGTGATGTGAAATGAATGGACTTAATAAATGTCTATAAATGTCTATAAATGTCTATAAATGTCTATAAATGTCTATAAATGTCTATAAGTGTGATGTCGTTGATCCGAGCAGCTGCTCTTCACTAACTCAAACACACAAACATGACAGACGCAGCAGCGCCGTGTTTGCTGACTGCACACACACACACACACACACACACACACACACACACACACACACACACACACACACACACACACACACACACACACACACACACACACACACAAACACTTTTATTATCACGATGATGAACGTTTAAGTGGAAATTCGTTTTTTTTTTTTAATTCATCAATTCATCAAACGACTGACAACTGATTTAGTTTGTGACTAGATAACTGGTCAGGATGAGGAATAAAATACATGAACATGCATTTTCTCTATTAGCACCTGTTGTGTGTGTGTTTATGTCATTATATGGGACTAAAGCATATTATGTCATGTTGGTCATGGGTGTTCCCAAACCCAAAGGGCTAGACCTTTCATTGTGAAACATCAACAAACACACACACACACACACACGTGTGCATGCATGCTCCAACCTTTACCCTAAACCTATTCCTCATCTCTGCAGCAGCAGGCTGTGAGTGAATGGCCTCGCTAAAGGCTTTTTAATAGACTGCTTTGTGTGGTGAAAAACTCTGAGGGGGGGGTCCCAGGGGACGCAGGGGCGAGCGAGGAGAGAGAGAGAGAGAGAGAGAGAGAGAGAGAGAGAGAGAGAGAGAGATGGACTGAGAAGAAGCAGCTGCAGCAATGACCCTCACACATAGAAACCCCCATTTAAAGCAAAGACAATTAAATAAAACCCTCTTTTCACCCTGATATGAACGACATAACAAGCTGCTGCTGTTCTGCTCTTAACCGTCATCTGTTGTTTATCATTGTTCAACATTCATGCAAATAATATTGTAATAATGATTAAATATTTGAGATCCTCCAAAAATTCATTGCGGTTCCTCAGGTTGTCCTAAAGGTGTCGAGTCCCTTCACATTTCACACATTTTAAAGTGTTTTTATAGTTTTTCTAATCAACTTACATGTTCATTTGATGAAATATGCAGGAGATGTTACGATTCAGTTGAACATCATTTATTCTTATATAATATATATAATATAGCAGGATCATGTCACTGTGTGAAGCATGATCATTCCCTGATCCAGTTTTATTGATGTTGTAATGATTATTAATCATGTGTGACTGCAGTGTCGATGCTGATCGAGGTATTCACTCCTCCTCCAACTCCTTCTATCTGTTCTTCTACCCCTGCTGCAGCCTCAGGGAGGAACCACAGTCCTTTACCCTCAACGTCACCAGTGCATACTTCTGCTACGACTTCCCAAACTGTCCTGTCCTTTTCCACGAAGGAGGTTCAAAAACTCTGAGTTTATCCTTCGACTCTGAGTTCACTTACTCTGAAATGGGAAACTCAGAGTACGTTTACCTTGAGTTATGCACATGCACAAAAATCCATCATCGATGGAGACCATGAGAAACCATGGCAACAGACGTGACTGCAGAAAAACGCGGTAACTAACGGTCTTAATGCAGATCTATGGAGAGTACAACCATATATTTAACTGTAAAAGTAACAGTGCTGCAGCAGCAAAGGACAGAGACATGGGAGAAAACTGCTATAACTATTCCACTCATAGAATATCGTAGGAATATGAATAGGAATAAACATTTAACTCAGAGTTTCCATCATGTCCGGTTTACTTTCTCTCTCCCCACAAGAATCTAAGCAAATACGATGCAGGTTTATTAATTATCAAGCACTGAGTCAATAGAAGATCAATAAAAAACGTATAAATATTTCATCAATAGCCACGAAAGCTTCACATTTAAAAACTATCTTTTGTAATTTATATTAATTGTTGAGAAAGTTTTTTTTTACCACATTTATCTACCAATTAAAAAGTACATTCTTTAGAATTAGTGGAGTTTTCCCCTATAACTTCTGGAACATTTGATTTTGACTTTTACTTTTACTCCTTTACTGGACTTTGTGAAGCAACTGACACATATGAAGAATCTTTCTCATGCTACTTCATGTTTCATCACTGGATGTGATGAGCTTGTCCACCACTGAACTCTATCCATCTTTATATGGAGCAGAAATAGAAGAAAAGCAAATAGACTGTGGGTTAAAAATCACCCCAGCTTCAATCAAACAATCTAGATTATTTTTGGATTCAGTGGCTGCACCTAAGACTTAAAGAATAAAAGTCATCACTAAATAAAAAGTAGTTAGGTGTGAGGAAGCATTCAGGATGCTTTATGTCCTCTGTTCTTTAAATATTTAATGCCCATAGTAACAAAAAGCTGTTGTGTGTCAATAGCATCATTTTAATAAAATCTAGAATTGTGTGTGTGTGTATGTTGTGCCTCAGTCTAAATAGATAAAGATTAATAAAGATCACCAGCATGTACAGTACTATCAAATATTACTCTTCATGGTTCTGCATCAAACTTTAATTTGTCAGAAATTCACTTTTTATCGGTCGTTAATCAAACGTTTCCCTATTTCGTATTGAATGTGTTGATTACTCTCAGGTGGAAGCTGCAGGTTTAGGTCAGAACAAGGTGACATGTTTGACTGCATCATCCGTGCAAGGCGATATGTTTGCCTCCGCCGTGTACTCCCTGTCCCCTCTCCGCCGTAGAGTGTGTGAATGAAGACATTTATTACAACAGAGACATAGAGGATTAGCAGAGGGCTTAAACCATTCTCATGGTAATGTGCAGAGCTGGGAGTGCACAGATAAACACAAACACTCACCTTATCAAAACACCCAGACCTGAAAGACTACTCCTTAACAGCACCGACAGGCTGAGAGGCACTGACAGGAGCAGGAAACAGACAGTCAGTTAGCTGTGGCTGATACGGCCTCGTTCAGAAATAGTGTCTGGACAAAGAAACAGGTAAACCCATCACTTCATATCACACTGTAACGCAAAAGGTATGACTCCATTGTTGAAGTTGATGCAAAAAGAACAAAACAAAAGAAAAAACTTTCCCCTGGACCTCGGCTGACAACACTGGACTTACAGCACAAATTCTAGAGGAGACAATGGAAATGATTCACCATCCATGTTAAGAATAGTGAAATAGTGAACTTTTTCTAATAAACCTGAAATACAGTGCAGCCATTTATTTCCTGGGGTCATACACAGATGTTTGTTTTAGGGGGACGCTCACACACATCATCTTCACCTGTTTACTAGCATTGGTGACAGCATTGGGCAAGAAATGCAAGATTTAATAGAATGTGTTTGATTTTATTTTTGCATGATATCCTCATGTTACTGAATCATTCCAGCTGAAAATGACAAAAGTCTTTTTTATTATATTGCCAATTAATTTATTTGTATTCTGAAATTCAATCACATTTTCTTCCTTTTTCATCACATCCACCCATCAATCCTCCACGATAGAATGAAGCTAACTTTAGCCTTCCAATTATAACATGCTAATTTAGCAAGAAATTGTGTTGTTGAGTGACATAAATGTAAATATGGTGGATATATATAGATGTACAATGGGTATTTTCAACAGAACCTATTTCAACTTGATTAAAAATAGTTAATCTATCATAACTTTTTCATGTTAGTTCAACATGTTTGATTTAAGTGTGGGTGAGTCAATTTAATGGAGTAGGTACAACTATATTTTTATAGTTTTGTTGAGTGTATCATATTAAATATAGTTGTACCAACCCCATTAAATTGGGTCAAACACATTGAACTAACATGTAAAAGTTATGATGGATTAACCTTTTCTAATTAAGTTGAAACAACCTTTAAAAGTTATGTTGGATTTACTACTACAAAGAGGCAGGTTTCTCTTGGATTGGTCTCCAGCCTATAGGGTTAATGCATTTGATAGACAACCATTCACAATTACATTCACACCAGCAGACAATTAAAACAGTTTGGAAAAATCTGACAGGCAAACGCGTTTTTTTGGTCAATTTATGTTTTTTCCATTTTTTAAAAACTCGACTAAAGCTGAGCAGAGAGGAAGCTGTTTGGCAGCAGAGTAATCCACAGCATCCTCTTCGCTCCAGGACATGTTCACTTGTACCTTCGAACATTGTAGTCTGACAACAATCTCAGCCACCAAATCCATTTCTCTCCAAATCTCCTCTCTTGTTTTTTTTTGGCTCTGTTGAGAAAAGACGGGCCAGGAGCTGAGCTCTGAGGTTTCTATATCCTCCTTTTATCGTTCTCTGCCTCGGAGCATCTCAATGCAACGGCGAGTCTAAGGCCCTGCTCAGACTGCCAG